>AJWJ01000100.1:0-56940 GCA_000277445.1 Polysphondylium violaceum | reverse complement strand
TATATTTAAAAATTCAAAAAAATTTAAAAAAAAAAAAGAAAAAAAAGCCTGTATTTTTCTCATTTTTTCAATATTATTTATTATTTATTGTATATACTTATAAGAATGAAATTAACAAAAGAACAATATGACCAATATGAAGAACAAGGTTTCTTGGTTTTACCAAACTTTGTTTCACCAGAAAGTGTTGACGGACTTCGAGATGAAATGAAAAGATTGATTGATGAATTGGATACCTCTAGTTTAATCAAAACTGTATTCACTTCGGATGAACAAGCAGTATGAATCAAATATATGTTATTTTTATTGTTACTATACTTTGTGATTGTTTTATTAGTCAAATAGATAACTTTTTCATATTATCATTATTATTCATATTCACATTTATAATCCTCACATCATCACAGAGAAAAACCAATCAATACTTTTTAGAATCAGGTGATAAAATTAGTTTCTTTTTTGAAACAGCAGCATTGAATGACAAGGATGAAATATGTGTTGATAAACAAGTAGCATTCAATAAGGTTGGACATGCACTTCATGATTTAAACCCTGTGTTTGAAAAATTCTCTTATCAAGATGCAATCAAAGATGTAATGAGACCATTATATAAGAAACCTCTATCAGTTCAATCAATGTATATTTTTAAAAACCCCAAGATTGGTGGTGAAGTTTCAATTCACCAAGATTCAACTTTTCTTCATACCACCCCTTTGGTATGTATAACACCTACCATCAACTACTACTAATAATAATTGGATTGGAACTAACACCATAATATAACAACATTATAGACTACTCATGCACTTTGGTTTGCATTTGAAGATGCAAATGTTGTAAATGGATGTTTAAGAGGATTACCAGGTTCACACAAGAATGGTATCTATAAGAGATTCAAAAGAAATCCAGATGGTACATGTACATTTGATGTTGTAAATGAAAATGAGCCAACCTATGATAAAAAGGATTTCATTCCATTGGAATGTAAAAAAGGATCAGCCATCCTTTTGCACGGCTCTGCTGTGCATTACAGTGAGCCAAACACATCTGGTATCTCACGTCATGCCTACACCCTTCACTTTATCGAAGGTGATGGATCTGCTCTCTATGAAGAAGACAATTGGTTACAAAGACCAAATCCTAATCTTCCTTTTAGAGAACTATAATATATCCACAATATAATAAACACAAACAAGCAAATATATGAAATCATGATCAAATATCAAATTTTGGCGAATCTTAATTTTTTTTTTTTTTTTTTTTTTTTTTTTTTTTTGATCATTTTTTTATCTTATTTTCGCAAAACAGATCACATTACATTATTCATATATATAAAGATAAAAGATGACTTGGGTTGAAGTTCTCCCACCTGCCCTCATTATTGGCGGTGCTTTTTGTTTATTTGGTGTTGGTTTAGATAAAGCCCACAGAGCCTTTAACCACGGAAAGGTAATTAACTAAACCTATCGCCACATGCGTGATTATGAATTGTTTGGGTATTATATTGATTGTGCTTTCTTTATGATACTCTTTTCATTGAGTCACAGTTATGGCTGTTATGCTATTCTACTTTTAATATATATATAAAGTATATTCATTCCAATATCTAACTCTACGTAATTAATCATATTATACAGCCACACAGATATGCTAGAGAAAGAGTAGACTATGTTATGGATGCTCGTGACAGTGCTCTTTTAGATTTTAGATCATTAAGACAAAATCCAAAGAAATTAGACAACTATGTAGAATCAATATTCGGAAAACAAAAATAAAAACAACAACAGCAGCAGTATACTATTATTATAAACTTTTAAACAAAACAAACACACAAACAACAACAGTTTATTGATTATTATTAGTTTAGAGAGTTTAGAGAGTTACGAGAACTATCATGCATTATCAAATCAAATACATTTTTAGATTACTAAATAACAATAGATTGTGATAATTCATAGCAATAGACAATGTTCAATGATGTGATGGGACAAACAATTGATTATAGATTTGATAGATTAGCTACATTATTGTAGAATGCAAATGGATTTATTATTTTGGATCATAACTATTATTATTCGTAAAATATGTTGAGAGTAAAGGATAATATAAAATCCAACTTTATCTTGATATTTAATGAACAGATATTGAACAATAGACAGATAAGAAATATTAATGGATTGAACCTTTGCTTTTGAGATAAAAACACTTAGATTGAATTATTTGTATGTTTTAAATCGTTGTACTATCCTAATTATTTAATGAATGGTAAAATAAAAAGAGAGAGAAAAAGAGAGAGACATTATTATTTTATAAAATAGAAAGTTTATTCTCCTTGAGTACACTTTGGCGAATTTATTTTTCAGAAGCAGCGGCAGCTTTCTTGGCAGCAGCCTTCTTTCTGATACCAGAGTTCTTAACTTTAGCAGCGGCGAACTTGATGGTAGCGTAGGCTTGGAATTTCTTTTCTTCTTCAGTGACCTTTCTTGGTTTAGATTCAGAAACTGGGATACCGGCTTTAACTGGTAAGACAACTAAGTTTTGAACAGCCTTTTCAACTTCTTCTTTGGTGGCTTCACCCTTCTTTGGAGCGGCAACCTTCTTTGGGAATAAAACAAGTTTAGATTTGTAGTCCTTGAGTCTTTGGGCATTAGCGGTCAAAGATTGTTGGGATTTGTTGGTTCTACGGAAATCAACGGCAATACCGATGGTTTTGGCGTAACTTGGGGTTAAACCGGCAGCCTAATGATGGAATGGAGAAAAGTTAGAATCAATTGACATTATTGTGTTATTGAATGAATTATATTTACCTTTAATTCTTCGACAGTGAAACCACGACCAGATCTGACTTTCATGTTGTATCTAACAGAGGCAGAGTGGACGACTGGTTTTAAGGTTTCGATTGGACGTGGGAAGACAGAAGCAGCTTTGGCAATTCTGGTGTTTCTTCTTCTGATCTTACGAGCTGGTTGGTTGAACCAGGTTCTGACACGTGTTTGCCAGTGTTTACGGAGATGGGTGTTTTGAATAACTTTGTTGTGAATTGGCATTCTGTATTACTATAGTGTAGATATTATTGATGATTAATATCTTTGCTTTTCTTCACACAGCATGCCTAATGAATCTCTTTTTGTAATCATATTGTCATAATCAATCTTTTGTAATCATATATCCAAAATAACGTCTGTGGTTTCATGTTATACTATGTTTAATTGTGGACCTGTTGTTGATTGATGATGGGTGTATGTGTATGGTATGTATGTGAATCAACATAACGAATCTTCCTTGATGATTGATTGAATGATTGATTGATTGACGACAATATGTATATCATATAATAGATTCAAAAGGTACATATAATCTCTCTCCTTACCTACCTCAAGGTGATCACTTAGACAAATCCTCTCTAATGCGCTAAGAGTACTTTTATCGGCAGAGGCACATTTTTTGACGAAAAAAAAATTTTTCAAAAAAAAAAATCAAAAAAAAAATTAAAAAAAAGAAAAATTCGTAATGTTGCCAAAAAAACGTTACGTCATATAAATAATTGAAAGGGAGAAAAGGTGATAGGCATCTAGTAGAGATGGGTGATGTGTGTCAATGACACAATGGACATAAGAAATTACCAATATGACCATTCGATTTGACAATCTTTGTTTTTGGTCATTGAAAAACTCTAATCACTTTTCTCATATTTTATCACCACCCTGACCACATACCACAATTACAAAAATTTTTTCAAGTTTTTCATCTTGTTTTTTTTTAATTTTAGCTAATCTCAATTACACCAACACACACACATATATATAGAAAACAGAATGAGTGAACAAGATATTTTAAGCAACTTTAAAAATTCAATGACTTTGGATCAAGATGGAGAGATTTTAAGTGTATATATTTCATAGAGTTATTTCTTTTGTAGTGAATTCAAGAGTAAACATTACTAATCCTGGTTAAAATTAAACACAATCACATCACTTCACTTCACATTACATTCACACATGACAACAATAATAACGATAATAAAAACAATAACAACAACAACAATAGGCTACTGGTGAATTACAAAATAAATCTAAAGATTTTGCCAAAACTATTCTTTCAATGTTACACGATGTAAACTTTATCACCACTTCATCGAAACAAGATTTCAAGAGAATGTCAAGTATGTATAAATGACTTGAGTGATTGTATCATATATATTAATCCTATTCATTTTCTATAAATAGTTACTTTTGCAAATGAAGTTTATATTATCACAATTGTTAATAACAAAATTTTTGTAGTTGTACAATAAATATAAATTTATACATAGTAAATAATAATAATAACGATAGCAATAGCAAAGAATATAGACGTTTAGATATTTAGATATTTAGATATTTAGATTGATAATCAGTAGTATATAGTCACATAGTAACTCTTTAGATAAATTTGACGACGATGATGATGATGACATAGTATACACACAACAACATAGATGTTCTTTATATACGATACGTTTTTATTTTTTCATATTTTCAGAAACTATACATAATCTTGAAAGTAAACCAGACAGTTGAACTAAAGTATTTACACCAGAAGAGGCTCTGAGATTACAGAAACCAATTTCTTTTAAAAATTCTAATTTTTGATATTCAGGCATTGCATAGATTTTAGTGATTCTAAAGAGAGTAGAGATGATGTCGATAGAGGAGTAACCTTCTTTCCAGAGTTTGGTTAAAAAGGGATAGGCCTCATTAAATGATCCTTTGCAGCAGGCGCCTATCAACTCTTTGATAACGGTAGGATGGGGAATATCGACGACTTTGTTTACATTTTGTTGATTGACATGTCCAAAGCCACTGTAGGTCGCTTGGAGGTTATTCAATGCCTGACGCATATCGCCATCGGCAGCAAACAATAGTGCTTCCATGCCGTCGTCTGTGTAGGTGACATTCTCAAATGCTGCAACCTCTCTGAGACGCTTGAGGATCTGGGAGTCGCTGAGACGTGTGAATCTGAGCACTGCACATCTACTTTGAATGGGCTCAATGATTTTCGTCGACTGATTGCAAGCCAATGCAAATCTAGTGGTGTTTGAATGGATTTCCATGATTCTTCTCAATGCCTGTTGTGAGCCAGATGTCATACTGTCAGCTTCATCCAAGATGATGATCTTGTGTCTTCCTGGTGGAAGTGTTACTTTTTTCTCTGCAAATGTTTTGATTTTATCTCTAACAACATCCAATGTTCTATCATCAGATGCATTTAATTCATACACACCTTCTTTATATTTGGGTCCCAATAGTTTTGCTGCTAAACATAATATACTTGTAGTTTTACCTATACCTGGTGGACCCTATTGTGGCGTGTGTATTGTTAGTTTTGTAAGTATTTGAGACATTCATTCACAACTCTGCATTGATGACATACAGTAATGATAATGTTTGGTAAATTACCATCTTTTGATATTGATTCTAATCTGCTAACAGTTTCCTCATTTCCAACAATATCTTTAATTTCAGTTGGTCTGTATTTTTCCACCCATGGAAGCGATGAGTTATCTGCCATATCTTTAATTTATTATTCTTACTATATTTACAATGATATGATAATTATCTGAATCAATCAATAAATAAAAAAAATAAAAAAAAAAAGAGAAGAAAAATTTCAAAAACGAGCGGGAAAGTGTTTTTTAATTTTTTCACACTCTTTGATGATCATATTTGTTTCATTGCAGCCTATTGTGACTGATTTAGGTTGAAGGGTTAAGGCCAAGGTCTACTCTGGCTAACCATAACCTTGAGATTAAAGAGTCCAGTTAAAACTTTCTCCGAAAACTATCATAGGGAAAGATTACAAAGAATACTACTGCTTAAACAACTGTACTTACCAACCTGTTTTGTTGTTTTTGTACTAACCAGAGTACTTTGAACTTATCGTCTTTAAATCCTAAATGATAAATTCAAAAGAACCTAGGGATACTAGGGTTAGAACAAAAAATAATGCAAAACAATCTTACATATTTTTTGTTTTAAACACACTGCTTCTGTTGAATTTATCCTTTAATTTAAATAGCTGAGATTGCACTTAACATCATATCAACAAGAGGAGTGGTAGTAATAACATAGATTGTGTCATTGTTGTTGTATTTATGTATTATTTGTATTTTATTTTTTATTAAAAGTATTATGTGTATTTGTATGTTAAGTATAAGTTATAATATTAATTTATTTAGCAGTTGGGGTCTTTTTGATGTAATCAATAGTTTGTAAACAAGAGGTGATTTTATCAGCTTCTTCATCTGGGATTTCAATGCCAAATTCTTCTTCGACGGCAACGAGGATATCGGCAGAGTCTAAACTATCGAGACCGAGTTCTTTAAAGGTGGAGTTTGGGCTAACACTTTTACCGGCAACTTTGTCGTATTTGGAAACAACATCAACAACACGTTCAGTGATTTCTTTTTCACCAAGACGGGCATCACCACCAAAATATCTAACACCATAGGTGGTAGAGGCTTGTAAAGTGAAGGTTGGTTGAGCAAATTTAGAGATGGCAGAGAAGGTAGATCTAATCATTGTGTGTGTATATATATCTATATAATGAGTAAAAGAGAAAGATGTCAGAATACTGTATCATTATTTATATCTATAAAAGGTTAACCAGAGCAGACAATTTTAACAAACAAACAAATAAACAAACAAACATAAGGGTGATATCATGTGTATGTGGATACGATTGATAATATATAACAACAGCATATTATTATTGCTTGTGTTGATCCTATATTGGTCAAATATTGGGTTGTGCATAGTGAGAACTTTATATACTGCATCATGAATCTGTCTACGTGTTGTCATGTAAACTATGATAACAACAAACAATTATATATTGAATTGGGATGATATTTCATGATCACTGTAAATAAATGAATTCCTAGAAAATTTGTGATTTGAACAACACTACTGACGAAAAACACTGTCTATCTGCTTATACCTAATATATCAAATTATTACAATTTATATCTAAAAGATATGAATATGATCACTAACTTTTTATGATTTGAAATGAACAATGAAAAAAAAAAAAAAAAAAAAAATAAAGCGTTTGGAGGGCACGAAAAAAAAAAAAAACTTGAAATTCGTACAAAAATTTTTTAAAAAAAAACAAATTTATGTGTCACACAGAATAAGTTTGATTTCTCAGAGAGTTAATTAAAGTGATATTTTAGTCTGGTGTAGAGTAAGATCTATGACTCGATATATATTTATTTATCCATTTGTGCATTATTTTTATCTTTTATTATCTCTCGCATAAATTACACACCCAATTGAGTACTTTTTTTTTTTTTTAATTTTTTTTCATTTTAATTTTTCCCCCACAAGAGAAAAAACGAACGACGAATGCATTTATAGTTATTAAAAAATATGAAAAGTAATTCGGAAGAATCAAAGCATGTAAATAAAAACTATGACTCGTCAAAATATGAAAGACTTCATTTAAAGGCGATAGCACAACAACAATCAAAACAAACAGAGTTATCTAAAAGTAATAGTAGTAATGTAAAGGTGCCTCCTACAGCACCCAAAAGGAAATTACCTTCTGCACCACCCGAAAAGCATGTGGTCGGGGATATTGTATATTCAAATAAAAATTACAAAATATCATCAATTCCAGAATCAGTATTAAATAAAATAAACCAACCACACCCGCAACCAAAATCTATCTCTCCTCCTATTTCAATTCCAGTTTCTAACAGTAGTAAAGAAAATGCATCAAAAAAATTAAAGACCAATAGTGAGAATATTAGTAGCAGTAGTGGTATCAAGATGAATTCTAATTACAGTATATTAAAATTCAACAAAATTGAAAAAGAAATCAATGATCCAGAATTTCAATTCAACAAGAAAATGAAATTAAATCATATTAGAGAGATTTTAAATAATAATGATGGCAAACAAGAGATTCAACAACAACAAAAAGAAGAAGAGCCAATTGTTGAATATAGTAATTTTAATTTACCTTTTATTTTACAAAAAGAAGTTATACTTATATTATTAGAGTACTATGGTTCAAAATTCTTTCCAACACTACGAAGAGTTTGCAGATATTGGAAAAGAGTTTGTCATCAATCGTTGCCTCGTTTATCAATCTATTTTACAGATTTTCATCTCTTGTCGTCAGTCACTACCTTATCTGAAAGATTTTATCATTCAGTAAACAATGATTTTCAATCCCTAGAAAATATTTCATTTATAAACAAAAACAAAAGTGTGATTGCATATGGTCCTTTTTATCTAAACACTATCATCCATCCATTTATAAAAAACATTATCATGTCAAATAGAAATTTAAAATCAATAGAGATAAAGAGTTTTCCAATTAATCATCAAAATTTTTCAAAAGGATATGATTTGGATAAATCATCGTCACCAATGACAGAAAGTCAAGATCACAGCAATATAGTAAATACATCACCTTGTGGCAATGAAACCTGGCAGTGTTTATCTATTAGTCAAAACTTTACAAATATATCATTGGTTGGCATTGGATTAGAGAAATCGCTGTGGGAACCATTTTTCAAAGATTTGTCAAAGAACAAGGTATTAGAGTCAATGAGAATCAGCGATAATATTGGAATCATTGGATTGAATAGTTTGGTTTCAGTTTGGTGTGACAAAAAGGGGTCAATGACATCAGAAGAGGATACACAAGAGAAGCCATTTCCTCAATTGAGAAAGCTAAATCTAACAAAGAACAAACTTTCAGGTACATCAGGCGATAGCTTAAATAAACTATTCTTGAGTCCCAATGTCAAAATAGAGGTACTGGATATATCAAGGAATAGAGTTGGAGATGGAATATATAATATACAAAATGGATTCAAGAGAAACAGTCATTTAAAACAATTTATTGCAAGAGAAAACAGACTATCATTGGTATCAGACATTGATTTTGGACCATCTATTACATTACTCGACCTCTCTGACAATATTTTTAATCAAGGTAATAATATCAAAGGTTTAATGTATTCTTTAAGAAACTGTAACATTGAATCACTAAATTTAACCAGATGTCATATTGATAATGCATCCATTACCTTGCTCTCTTCCAATCTTGAATTCAACTATTCTCTCAAAACCATTGATTTATCATTCAACTTTTTCTCTCAAGCGGCTATAGATCCATTCTTTGATAGTATAGTACATAGTAAAATAGAATCACTTTGTATACAAGGCAACAACCTCAATAGTTTAGTTTCGCAAAGTTTAGTAAGGCTAATTCTAAACAAAAAAGATTCCCCACTAAAATATATTAATTTATCAAATAATAAGATTGGAATGGGTGGATTTAAAACATTGATGAAGTCAGTTTCAGGATTTAATAAATCATTATTAGAATTCACAAATAATAATAGCTCCTCAACAATAACAGTAGATAACTATAGCAAAATAAAAGTTAAAAAGAAGAAAAAGAAAGAAAAAGAGAAAAAGAAAGGTAAAGATAAAGTGAAGAAGAAAGAAAAAGAAAGTAGAAAAGATAAAAAATCAAAGTCAAAAAAAAATAGAGATAAACAAAAAGAAGAGGACGAGGATGAAGAGATAAAAGGAGAAGAGGAGAAAGAGACTAAAAAAGAAGTAAAAGAAGAAATTGTAAAGCAAGAATTCAGAGATTTATCAGATAAACCAAATATAACATTGGATTTATCTTTTAATTCCATCAATATAAAAGAGCCAAATGAAATATTAAAGAATTACTCAAGTAAATTAAATTGTGATATATATAATTTAATTGTATTTAAAATAAAATCTTGACCATACTATTATTATTTTAATTTAAATATATATATATTTGTATATTTCTACACATTATTTATTAAGTTTTTTAAAAGGTTTATTCTTATCTATTATCTATTATCTTGAGCAAATTTAAAATTGTAATTTTTCGGGTAATGGATTAAAATATACTTTTGAGGCTTCTTTAATAGATTCTTTAACATCTGGTTCAGCAAGGTTGTATTGCTTCATGATTTCATTTTGAACGGTTTCAGCGAAACGAGTGTCGTTGGTATCAATCTTTTCAGATTGAGCAGCGACTGGATCAGAAACAATTTTAGCAGCAAGAAGACATGCTTGTGAGATTTTATCAAGAGTAGAGGCTGGGAATTGGTTGATGAGGTTGAGGGTCTCTTTTGTGTTACCTTTGACAATTGATTGACGTAAAAGGTATCTGATAGCATCGGCACCAAGTTGGAAATCCTTACGTGGATAGATATTTAAAATTGTGTATAATTGATCGATGGCTTTTTGTTTATCCATTTCTTTGCCAAATGCTCTCATAAAGTTTTCGTTGACTTGAGAGCCTACTTTGTTTTGATAGTTGAGTAAAAGATTGGCAGCCAATTCATTGTCTTGACCAGACTTGAGGAGTTGAACCAATGTCTTGATGACGACGTTTTGTTTGGGGAAGAATTGAAAGACGTCAGAGTTTATCAAAATCTCTGCAAAAAGTGGCATTTGATTTGTACGGAAAAAGGCGTAGTAGATGATGAGGATGTGAGAAGAGTCAAAATAGTTTGGATTAGAGTTGTTGAGTTCTTTGTAGAGTTTGAGTGATTCATGTAATTGTTCAGCGGTTGCAGACTTTTGGAAAAGAGTGGCAACCAATCTGTTTTTGACTGTATGATATTTATTAAACTTTTCTCTGACATTGATCAAGGCGTCTTCAAATGTAAGTGTGGAAATAGAGACTTTGTTTACTTCGATAAAAGTCTTTTCCTTTGTTTCCTTTGCAATACGAGCTTCTTCTTCTCTCTTTTCTCTGATTTGTTGTAATTTCTTTTTAGAGATAGTTGCATATGTTCTTTCTTGAATATATTTATCGCTGTTGTTGAATAATGTTGATGATCCAATCATTAATCTATTGCTGCTGCTGTTGATTAATGGGGATTGGGATAACAATCCTCTAGAGGATCCTACTCTAACAAATGCTTTGATGATTGAATTCATTTTAATCTCTATCTTAAGTCACACCCACTGCTGCAGATTATGATCAAAATTTTAGTGCGAAATGTGATCTCTAGAAAAAAAAAAAAAAAAAAAAAAAACGAAAGAATTTTTTTTTTATTTTCTATTCATTTTTTTTTTCCAAATATCTCTATGTTTTTTAATTAAATTTATCAGAAAATTTATTTTAACCAATTTATTTTTGTTTAAAACACATCACTTGTTTTTGTACTGATCATTTTATTCTTATTATTAGTATAATACATATATATAAAATATGGCAAATTCAAAGTATGAATATGTCAAAGGATTTGAACTTCCAGATACACTTTTACCAAATGTTTGGATCGTTGTTAGAATAGATGGTAGATCGTTTCATAAATTTACAACCAAACACGAGTATTCTAAACCAAATGATGATCGTGGTTTAAATCTTATGAATCGTTGTGCATTAGAGGTTTTTAAAGAGTTTCCAGATATTGTCATTGCCTTTGGTGAAAGTGATGAATATAGTTTTGTATTAAAGAGATCTTGTAATTTATTTGAAAGAAGAGCAAGTAAAATATCATCTTCCATTGTTTCTTATTTTACAAGTCAATTTGTTTTCCGTTGGAAAGAGTATTTTGGTGAATATCAATTAAAATATCCACCAACCTTTGATTCTAGAGCTGTTTGTTATCCTACAAATGAAAATTTAAGGTGTGTATTATTGTTGTTGTTATTGTTTTGTTAGAATATTCACTAATTTTGATAATATTATTAGAGATTATCTTTCTTGGAGACAAGCAGATACTCATATTAATAATCTTTATAATACATGTTATTGGGCATTGGTATTAAAAGACAACAAGACACCGGTTGAAGCAGAGAATGAGCTAAGAGGAACATTTTCAGACAACAAAAATGAATTACTATTCACTAAATTCAATATCAACTATAATTCATTGCCAGCAGTGTATCGTAAAGGTTCAGTAATCTATCGTAAAATGGTTCAAGAGGAATCTATAGACTCTAGAAACAATCAACCCATTGTAAAATCTAAAAAAAGAGCAGTTGTTGAACACATTGACATTATATCTGATCAATTTTGGAAAGAAAACCAAGATATTTTAAATAAATAATCAAAACGACTCGTCAAATCAGCGCTGATTATCCCATGAAATCAAAATTTTCAAAAAACCTATAAATTTGTTTTTATGCTCGATTTTCGTTTTTTTCTTTGATGGATGTTCTTAGGATTAGGTGAGGGTATGATGAATTGACGCTGTGTACCCACTCTCGCTAAGTGAAGTTTTTTCTCTTATGAGAGGATCCTAATCCTTGCAATAGCACAGGCAAGGATATCACAGACTAAATTATATGGTACACATAGTGCATATACTCGCAAATTCGACCCCAAGAGTATGAGTCTCCAGCTGACCATAAATTCTATTTTAATATTATAAAAAAAAAAAAGAACAACTTTTTAAGTGACTTGGGCATGGGATTATTTCTTTGTTTTTCGTACATCTTTTGTTTTTTATTCTCCAATGGTCACATTTACAAGGAATAAAGTACCAAATATATATGGATATGAAGAAGTTCTCAACCCAAAGGGCGAAATGGAACAGAAAAGGTGGCAATCAAATTTACACCAAAAAATAAAAAAAATAATCAAAAAAAATTCTTGCGCCTTTATAATGAGTTGATCAACACCATAAATAGATATACGATGATCAAGTTGAATATAGGAGGAAAAAAGTTTTGTACAACAAAAGAGACATTACTTTCTAGTCAGAGTACATTTTTTGTTGGCTTATTAGGTGGTAAATTTGGTAACTATGTTGATGAAAAAGGTATAACATTATCTGTCCCTCTCGAAATATATAAATAGTAGGATGTGTATTGATATAGATATGAAACCTATAGGATACTATTTTATTGATAGAGATGGTGAACTGTTTGCACCAATATTAGGTTTTATGAGAACTGGTGAATTGATAATACCCGATTCAATGCCAATGGAAAGAATCATCAAAGAGATTGATTACTATGGAATAGAGTCATTGCTATCATTTGTAAATCAGAGAACCACTGATACACCAAATATGGGTGAAACTTATTTTATTTCGAGAATAAAGTCAACGTTAACCAAAAACAGTGATGGTACATCATGCAAAATTGATAGAGTATTGGTAAAAGCAAATATATTGATATTATATTTTTCAAATAATACAATAGATATTTGGATGTAAGTGTTTGTTGTCAATTGAAAAGATACGTTTGCTAATTTCATTTTTTAGATATAAAGGTATCACATTTCATTGGATTAAATTGTTAAGTTTTTCATCACCTTTGGAGAGTGATTTAAAAGGAATGATTTGTAGCATTAGTAAACATAGCATTAATAACCAAACATACAAAATAATCCTCTCAATATATTCAAACAATACTGTTGTCAGTTATAAAATATATCTAGATTATATGCACCTGAGAACAAATGTAAGATTTAGAAATGATACCGATTCCTATGTTTTTATACTAACGGACATGTCCATATCAGCAATTCGAGGAGATTATAAAAAAACTTGAACATAATATAGATTTTATTCATTTCTTTCTGAATACATTTTATTTAGCATGTATATCAAAAGATGGCTTCATTACAATTTTTGATGTATCAAATTTTGAAAGCAAAGCATTAAATATATCAAACAATCAAAAGATTACACAAATTGGTCAAGATATAGATCACTCTTTGTTTTTTGGGACAGATAGAGGTATTGTATATGGAGTAAAACAAAGCCCTCAAAGGGGGTGGGGATGGATTATCGAAGAGATTTATAAATTGAATGATCCAGAGTTTTTTTTAAGCTCATTTGGGTATTCATCATCTAGTGGTGGTAATGGTGGTGGGGGATCATCTTCACCATCTATGGCATCAAAGTTTGAAAATATATTGCAACTAAACAACTTTAATGATGGCCAAGGTGATCAAGAATACATAACATTTATCACTGGTTGTTCTGTTAAGGGTACAACGCCAAAGTTATTAATGGCTATTGGTACACACGATGGTCACATTCATTTTGCACATAAAAGCCTAAGTGGCAATGACAAGTTTCAATTTGCAGCAAAGTTTTGTGTTGGGATAAATGACCCGATCACCAAAATCATTTTGACTGAGGGTGTGCTTGTAACTGGCCAAACCGAAAAAGGTGTGGTTAAAACCTATCAATACCTATTAAAAAACAAATTATCAGGTCCAGCCACTCAATGTGTGTCTGCGCGCCATAGCCACCATTTTACAAATTGCACAAAGTCCATCTATTACTCTGACATACTCTTATTTAAAATTTACACTGATTTACATTTTGCATCCCAAGATTATCAAGCCCTGTTAGGCAACATCAAAAGTACAGTGGAGGGTAAAAGTGATAAGGTTGGTGGTCGTAAGAAATTGCAATACAACCAAATGTCTGTGATGGTAGACACCAATAATACACTGTTTTTATTTCCAAATAGTCAAAAAAGCTTAAAGGCTGATGATATGTCTCCAATTTACAATTATCAAGCTCCAATTGCCAAAATTAATCTCATTGATCTCACACCAGTCACAAATATAGTTTGTGTTACATTTGGAGGTTGTGAACCAAATCTAAATGATCAATCATACCAATTGCTGACAATCCACGAATCACTTGAAATTTATTGTTGGGATTTAAAAGAAATAGACAAAAGATTTGTCTAAATAGCTCGTACACAATTGATTTACACTTTATACATATATGATCACAATTTATTGGAAATAAAAAAGATAATATTTTTAATAATCATCATATCTAATATCGTTCCAATCACACCATTTGGTTATGTAACCTTGCCACTATAAAATAAAATGTTAATATATGTATATAGTTGAATAAATAAATTTTAAAACATACATTTGTTGAAATTAATTCTTGAGAACAAGGTGACCAGGATAAATCTCTAACAGTACCTTGGCCATGATTTAAAACTCTGATAATTTCACCACTTAATACATCATAAACTATAGGTGTTGGATGGTTAATACACAGACCTACAACAATACAAGATACACGAAATATACATACTATAGATATCACCATCAGATGAACCTGAGTAAATAAACTTTTGGCCAGTTGTTTCCAAAGGTGAAAAATAACATCTAATGAGTGTTTGAAACACTTTATGACCTTTGTAGGTCATTAAAGAGATATCGTTGTCCAACTGAGTCTTTGTTGGGGCGAGTTGGCGTGAGATTCTTTGATTCCAATAGGAACTCAAATTCTCATTGTTGGTTGGTGGCGAGTAGGATAGATCACAATATGAGGGTTGAGTTTTCATTTTTCTAATGTCCCATAGTTTTGCACACTGATCTTTGCCATTGCTCAGTAGATAGACGCCATCGTCTTTTGACGACACATGTGTGATACCATTGATGTGCCCAGTTAGCACGCCAATGGGTCTGTTAAAAGAGTCGTCTAGGATTCTCTTATCCCATATCTTTATCAAAGAGTCATCACTACCGGTGGCAAACAAATTGCCGCCTTTGTCAATAAATGTCACACTATTGATGTCGTCTCTATGTCCTCTGATTTGTATTGCATTTCTTCGATCGATTAAATCATATATAAATATTAATCCATCTGATGATCCTGCCAATATCTCCTTATTGTTTGGCGAAAACTTTAACCCAAATATACAAAATCTATCTGCTATAGGACTATAGTTGAATATGAATGTCGGTATTAATAATACTACTACCATTACTGTCTATTTGATATAACTATACAAACTCGAGGAATAAAGCTTCATGGATATCTTGATATTTTGGTTTTTTCAAAGAGGAGGAGGAGGAAAGGGAATCGAAATCATTGTATTTTGGTAGAGGCACTTCACTATCTTGATCGTTATCACTTTTAATCTTACATAGCTGAATATATGGACTCCAAGAAGAATAGACTAACCAATTCTGATCGGGACTGTAATCGGTATCTATAATGGACCAATTTATATCTCTTGCTTCAATGGATTTAAACTCTTGCCATGAATCTGTGTGAAAGAATCTTATCATTTTATCTTGACTTGCCGACATGAATATTTTACCATCGGACGACATTTTACAACAAAATATCTTGTGATGAACATTTATAATATTGAGTGGTCTCGATGGTAGAAAATACTGTGATATTCTAATTCTTTCTACATTTTGATCTGTTAATTCTCTATTTAATAAATAGTTATTTAATGGTGTGTTTGTGTCTTTTACTCTAGACAAATATTGTAATGTAATCTTTTCATTCTATATATTATTGTTGGTTAATATTCATAATCATTACTCCTACAATTCTTATGTATATTACTTTTAAATCTAATAAATCTTGATTATGTTTTTCAGATTGAATTCTTTGTTGTTCTTCTCTTTCTTGTGGAGCTTCAGAGAATAAAAATTGTCTGTCTGAACGTGCTGAACGAGAGTTTATTGCACTTAGAGTGTTTAGCAATTGATAAAATGTTATTCTTTGTTCAGCTAAATCATCTTCATCCAAGTCATCTTCATCTTGGTCTGCTAAAAACTCTAAATCATCTGCATTGTCATGTTCTGCTTCATAGTCATCATCATCATCTTGTTCTCCACTATCAGTGTAATCGTCATCATCATCATCATTGTCATCTTGATTGTTTTCTAGAAAATAATCATCACTATCACTACTATCTTCCATTGGCATTGGGGATACAGGTCTGTTATTGTTTTGTTGTTGATGTTGTTGTTGCTGTTGTTGGTTAATATTGTTTCTATTTCTATTATTATTTGTATTTCTATTTCTATTTCTATTGATTGAGGCACTTGTTGTTGATGTTGTAGTAGTAGTATTATTACTATCATCATCCTCTATATCATCATCTGATATAGAATCATCGTCGTCCACTATATCGAAATATTCATCATCGTCTTCAACTCCACTTGTATCATCACTTCCACTAGACATTTCTATTCTTTATCTACCCAATATTTATATAAATAATATTCTATATGTATATTATATGTGTGTGGGAAGTTACTGGTGTGTGTGTGAATGTTGTTCTATTTTTACACTTTTCTTTTTTTTCTAATCTGTATGAAAAAATTATTATGTGTTTTGTTCTATCCTTCTATGGAGTTTGCAATGGTCAAATGCCTGTTTTTGTAAAGGTGTGTAAATTGCTCACCCCCTTTCTTTCAACTTCAATTTTTAAAAATTAATTAAAATCTCACACACAACAAAATTTGTCATGAGAATTTCAGAAAGAATGGAATGTAAATCTTTTTCAAGATATTTTTCCATTCACGAACCAGATATATTTTCTTTTTCATCTTGGATCAATTAATTCATTAAAGTAAGTACTATTTTAGATTATTGATAAGTGTGAGAGCCTAAAATACACATTGGTCCTAAAAAGATTGTGTTGTAGGCGTGCGTGGGTGATGAAGGTCTTTTTTTTTTTTTTGTATCATGCAGCATCGTGAGCAATTTCAAATAATTACCTTGTTGTAATCAAGGTAACAAAATTTTTTTTATTTTTATTTTTTTTATTTTTATTTTTTTTTTTTCGCTGTTTCTGGTTTGTTACTTTTTCTTGTTGTTGTCTGATAGTATAGTATAGTATAGTAATTTCCATAAACATATACCATCCATCATCATCATCAATAGCAGGTGTGACATTGTATAGTTACATTTCTAATTTTAGATAGTGTGTTTGTGCGTTTCCATTTCTAATGAGGTTTAGTGGTATTAGAGTAAAATACTAATAACGACTTCAATATTTGTGTGACAAACGACTCACATCCACATTGGTTAAAGTAGGTTTTAATTAAAATAGCAACACAATATTAATAATATGCATTTGGTTTTGTTTTGTTTGTGTTGTTCACAACAAATACTCTTACGTTCTATATTGAATAGTACTGGGTATTGTTGTTGTACAAAGATACTTTTATTAGCAATCCTCATCTTTTATCGTTACATTTGATCACACACTCTCACACACACACACCATTTTTACATCACACACACACACTTAAAAACATAAAGGGAGTTTCCATGCATTTAGTGAGAATTTTAGTTATTATAAAATGTGATATACCCCCTTTTCACACATAACCCACTTTTTCACACACAATATTATATTCTATTCAATCTAATACTAACATTAACATTGTTATTCTATAATCCTCATTATAATATAAATAAATAGAAACAGGAGAAAACAATATAGCAATCAAACAAACCGCCGTATTCTCCTCAACCCACTCAAATAGCAAATCACATTTATTTATTTATTTATTTATTAAATAGTAGTAACATTAGTATCATAATAGTAATAAGAATAACTATATTATTATTATTGGTTGTATAATATTCAGCAGCAAAAAGTATGGAACCAAAGAGAACAATTAGTAAGAGCAAGGAAGGTGGCAGTAAAAGTAGTAAGCCACCTCAACATCCAAACTCTAAACAGCAACATTCAAACAGAAAAACAAATAGAACAAACAAGAAAAAGAATAACAATAGCAATAATAACAATAACAACAATAATAGCAAAAAGAAAACATTTACAATTGAAGAGAATCTATTGGCAGGAACAGAGGGCAAAAAAGAAGAGGAAGAGTTGTCACAAAATGAAAAGGATCTACTCAATAAAAATGTATTGGACATAAAGAAAAAGAAACAAGAGACAGATCATGCTCACAGAAAAGAAAAACAAAAGAAACAAGAGAAGAAAAAACTCATTACAGAGACATTGAAAAAGAAGGACGAGTTGGCGAAACTACAGAGAAAAGAAGAGGAGGAAAAGAAAAAACAAATTGAAAAGCAACGTCTAGACGACGAAAAGGAGATTGCTGCCAAGTTGTCTGAATTGAATCTTACAAAGACGATAGGCCACATTGGAAATGGTTCGAGTACAATGAAGGGTACCAGCAATGTGAACCACAGTCACAGTGGCGGTAAATTCTCGACATTCAAGAGAAACACATCCATGACCGAGGAGAATATTTTAAATGCATTCAAAAAGAAGGGATCAATGACTCCTAGTGATGCAAATTCTCTCAGAAAGGTATCGTCGCACAATTCACTGGGCATCAAGTCATCGTCTAGTTTATTTAGAACAATATCAGTACCCAGACTATCCAAGCAACAGATATCTGTATTGGATATATTTCAACAACAACAGCAACAGCAACAACAAAATGGATCAGCATCCTCACCAACTACACCGGGCTCACCAAGCTCACCTAGATCAATGTCACCTCTACTTGGTCATTTTTCAAATAGCTCTTCAAGCCTAGGAAAATCGTTGGCACAAAGCGGTGCCGGTAGTAGAGGATCAATCAACTCTGATCTCAGCAACTTATCAGAGTCTATTAGTAGATATGACTTTTTAAATCGTCCAGCATCCATTCATAAAAAGCCAGCTCAAGAATCACTTCAAAGACAAAGTCTCAAACAAGATGACTATTACTCTACCCAAAACACATCAAAGAGATGGGATGATTATGTTAAAACCCTTTTACCAACTGATCAAGAAATTTTAAAGAGAAGAAAGGAAGAATCTGAAGAAGACTCTGAGTCAGAAGAAGGATCAATATCATTGGAATCTCAAGAAGAGTCTGAAGAGGAATCTGAGCAAGAGGAATCTGAACAAGAATCTGAACCAGAATCTGAAGAAGTTGAGTCTGTTGATCAAGAGGATTTAGAGTCTGAACAGGAATCTGTTGATGATGAATCTGAACAAGAATCTCAAGATGAAGAATCTGAAGACGAACCAATAAAATCACCACCAACAGAATCGAGTCAACAACCAACAACAACAAATCATAAAGTTGAACAAGAAAGTAGTGCATCTTCAAAATCTGTAATAATACAAAAAGATGGTAGTACTACACCAGTATCACCAATTCAAGAGAACAAGAGATTGTCAATGACAAAGGAAAAGAGATTATCATTGTCTGGCGAGAATAAAAGATTATCAATCAACAAGGAGCACAAGAGATTATCAATTACTAAAGACGAAAAGAGATTATCAGGTTCAGGTCAATTAACACCAAAGAAATCAAAAGAAGAAGATGAGGGAACAAAGATTATCAATGCATTGTTAAACAAAATGTCCACCAGAACATTCAACACAAACACTGGTGATAGCAGCTATGCTAGTGCTACCCAAAAGCCACCCCAAATGGTCAATATATTCAAGTATGGTATATTGGATATTGATTTCTCTGATCTATTTGGCGAGGAAGAAGACTTGAAGGGATTCATTATGTGGTCAGTACATTCATTTGGATTGGAGGAAAGAGAGTATGATGATTACAATATACTCTACAACAAAGACTCTTATTTGGTGATGAATCTATCCAATGACAATAAAAACGATGCAAACAGAATGTACAATATCCACATATGGCACGGTAAAGAGTCACCCATTGATCGTAAAGGTACAGCAGTAATGATGGCAATTCAATTGGCCACACACATGAATGGTAAAGTCAATCTATACACTGAAGAGCAAGGCAAAGAAACCGATCTATTCATTAAATATTTTATCAATGAAGACATGGATGGCATGAGATACAAGAGCCATGGCAGCAGCGACAAAGACACTGATTTTAATCATTTTGAAAACAATGAAGTTAAAACCCATTTGTTTAGAATCGATATTCCTCCCCTAGACGTCGAAGAATGTGGTACCATTGCAATTAGAAGAATGGGTCTTTCCAAGAAGCTCATCAAAGAGTCTTCAAAAGAGATATCATGGCTATTGGTAAACAACAAAAAGATTTACATTCATCTTGGTCCAAAAGCATCTTTGGAAAACAAAATACTCATTAGACAACTATCAAAAGAATATGAAAACTATTTCCATGCTTCAATACCAATTAGTGAAATTTGTAAGTACTAGTACGAGTTGATATTTTGTAAATATACGTATTATACTAATTCATACGGATATCATACAGACGAAGAAAAAGAATTTACCAAGTATGTCAAGGAAAAGAAAACTAAAATTGATAGAGACAAGGATTGGAATGTCGATGAGGATGATGACACTATAGTGAATTTATATAAAACATGTATAAAGCCAAATGGTAGATTGGGATTAGAACAGATTTCCGAAGAATATCCATTACATTACAATCAATTGACAAACACTGAAGTTTATATTTTAGATTGCACTACAGATATATTTGTTTGGGCACCCAAAGGCATTTCTAGAAAAAAGGTAAACGCCGCCAGAGAATGTGCCAAAGTATTCTTTCAAGAATATGATCGTCCCCAATGGGCCGAGATTCATTATTTCATTGAAGGCAATGAATTGCCTCTCTTCAAGAGACAATTTAAAGATTGGCCTACCCCTTGTCATTTGGCAAATGTAAATTACACCAGACCACCCTTGCCATCAAATATATCGACAACAAAGTTGATCTATGATTTTGAATACATCAATGCCACCATTAAAGATGAAGTCATCTATCCACTCCTCGATAACCATCCAACCGATGTTGTCGACGTCTATGATATCACATTGCCCGAACTCAAGTTTTACAAGCTTGATCAATCAGAGAAATGTAACTTCTATCAAGACGATTGCTACATGGTGATGATTACCACCAAAGATCGTGGAGAAAAGAATTGGTATCAAGATTACGAGTGTAAGACTGTCATCTATTGGTGGGAGGGTGTCAATGCAGACTTTAAGGGCTATGCATCGTTTATTCATGGTCTCTATCCAATCATTGCTCAGAAATTCATTGATCGTGGTCAACCTATGCCCAGAGTGGAGCGTGTCACTCAAAGAAAGGAGCCAAGTCACTTTTTAAAGGCCTTTGATGAGACCATTGTCATTCACAAGGGTTCTCGTTTCGATGATCCAGACATCACCAACAGAATCTATCAATTTATCAATGAGGGTCCCATTACTTATATTCAAGAACTCGATCAAAACAGTTTGGTGCTCAACTCTTACAACATCTATCTCATCAAATCGGTCGTCGAACAATGCATCTATATTTGGAAGGGTTGCAATAATGTCATGCCACACGATGAGTTGGAATCATTTGCTCAACGTCTCGATGAAGAGTTTAAAGTCATGTTGCCCTATGCCCAAGGCGATGAACCCGCCTATTTCTGGGAAATGCTTCCAGGTCTCAAAGACAACATTGTCATGGACTTTGACGCCACCAACGATCGTCTATTTAAATTTTACCTCTCTTCAAAATCTCAACTCAAGATCCTTCGTATTGGTAGAATGGTTCCCACAGATTTAGACACCCAAGAGTGTTGCATGCTTGATACACCAGAGAGCATCTATCTCTGGGTCGGCAGTGGCTGTTCAGACACTCTCGAGAATATTTGTCATATTTTTGTTAAAGATTATTGTAAATACTATTCCATTCCACAAGAGTCGATCAAGGTCATTAGACAATATGAAGAACCATTAGACTTTAAACACCATCTCAGAGGATGGGATCGTAAAGATGACTATATTGATCCATTGGAGACAAGAAAGAATCAAGTTGCCCTCTCTCACACCCTTGCCTATAGAAAGCAATGTCAAGAAGAACAACAACTCTTGATAGAGTATATCGAGTATGCTAATTCTTTGGATGATGAAGATGATTTGGAAGATTTTGAAACTTGGACTCTAATTAAAAAAGGTTTAATTGATCAATTTGTTGATAGTCCTGTTTCACCACAATTAAATGGAAACAATAGTAATGGAAATGGTAATCATAGTAATAATAGTAACTCTCCATCAGTAGCCTCAAATGGCGCAAGCAGTAGTAGTGGTCTTCCACCATTGGTGGGTAAAAAACAAATGGTGGCTGTGAACTCTCCTTCTTCAAAAACTCCTAAAAAGAAAAAACTATTTGGTTTATTTAAAAAATAAAATAATTGTATTATCATCCCAACTTAATTGAAATAAAAAATAATATATTTGTAGTATTATAATATTGGTTTTATTTATTTATTTACTATCAAAATCCCCTCATATTGATAAGAGGGCAATGATTTTGGTATAGTAATTCGATCAATGGAATTATAAATAATTTGTAATTTTTCAACAGTTTCTGGAACTATTAGATCAGATCGGATGTTTCCAATCGTAAGATCTTTTACGTGTGGAGGAATTTCAGAGAGCAAAGCGTTGTCTATTGATAGGTTTCTTACTGTTGAGGGAATGACACCTGGATTGATTGGTTTGGACCTTATTACTTTTAGTGTTTTTACACCAAAGGGTATCAACCCTTTCAAATCACCATCGCCAGTATATTTGAAATACTCGATACCGGATGGGATGGTTTCGGGGAAAATAATTGACTCATCTGCATCCTCTAATAAAAGAGTAAGTCTTTTAACAGAATTTGGGAAAACACCGGCTTTTAGAGGCTCTGTATAATATGAACATTTGAATTTCAACTCTTGGACACTGTTTGGAATAATACCAGGGATTAAAGGGGATTGGAAATTATCTTTAAATACAAGTTTAGTTACACTGTTGGGAATAGTACCAAGATCTGGCCGATCAAGAGAATGATTAAAGTATAGAGTTTTCACTCCGTGTGGTATAGCACCAACCATTACTTGTTGAGTATAGATTGCGGGAAAAGCTAAATAGGTAAGCGATGGTGGTAAAAGGTCTAAATGCACTTCATAATCAGATTTACCCAAATCTAATGTGGTTAGAGAAGGTGGGAGAAGACCTGGAGTGATTGGATCACAAAAAGCCCCCAAATACAATGTCTTGAGACTCTCTGGAAACACACCCGGTGACAAATAGAGATCATAGTTGCCCAAATTAAGAGATATCAGAGACTTTGGTAAAACGCCTTTACTGAGAGGTTCTTCAAATAAAATCTCATGGAAATCAAGGGATGTGAGAGTGTTTGAAAAGGTATTTATGGTGAGTGGAAAATTTAATGATCTTGTGGTGAGACTTTTTAAGTTTGGAGGAAAACTATAGTCTTCTTCACATATCCCACAAAATCCAAGCTGAGTTAGCGAGTCGGGAATAGCATCCGAGGGAAGATCATTGAAAATGCTGGCACCTAAATCCAGTATTTTGAGATTCTGAGGTATCATGCCTTGGTTTATATCACCTTCATAGCCTTCTCCAATCTCTAATCTAGTCAATGATTCTGGAAGCGCACCAACAACAATCTCTCCAGCAGCAATAGAATGGTCAGCCACCACTTCGGTGATGGTTTCAGGGAAAAAGTTTTCCACAATATCCAATGGATATTCATTTTTTAAAAAGACACTTTCCACACCATTTGGAATGAAACCTGCTTGATAGATACCATGAAAAGAGGGACCAAATGTTACAGATTTAAAAGGCAATTCCCCTTGAAGCAAATCTTCAGGCAAAGGTATCTTTGCACGCCAATAACCAGAAAAACATATTCCCTTTACTTTTGAAAATAAATAAATGTTTTCTTGTTTGGTCTGAATAAATTTTTTTAAATCCTCCTCTCTTAGATAGAGATAAAAATCAATTATATCATTGGCAAGTAAATGATAGTATTTTTCAAGATAATCGAGTGTTATTTGTATAGGCCCTCCCCCATGATGGGATAAAACAAAAGTACTAATTTTTTTTCTGAGGAATTTATTTTTCCATATCTGATGAAAATCTGACATCTTTTTGTTGGTTAATGTTTTAATGCAAATGTGTTGTTTAGAGTAGAACCAAGCACATAGTCGGGTTGTGATCAATTCTTTAATTCTTCTCTTTTGTAAAAGCAGTAAATATGAGAAAATGATCATAATGCGGATGTCATTTTATAAAAAAATTAAAAAAAATTAAAAAAATTAAAAAAAATTAATTAATATGTTTTTGGTGTTATGGGACATAGAAATAATATATTTCTTGTATAACCATGACATATATTGTTGTTTTAAATAGAATAGATATATGTAGATATATTTCATTTATTATTTAACTTTTAATTTCTTTAAAAATCTTTGTTTACTACCACCTTCATCGTCATCATTTGAATCTTTGTCGTCGTTATCTTCGTCTTCATCTTCATCATCTTCTTCGTCGTCTTCATCATCTTCCTCATCTTCGTCGTCGTCATCTTCATCCTCTTCTTCATCGGCGACTTTGAGTAATATACAAAATGATTTTGAAGTGTTTGCGTGACTCCATTTTAGATATTGTTGTTGAGAAATGGTAAAGCTAACCAATGGAAGAGTGTCGCAAATGTCTGCCCAAATCTGAGGTTTATCATTGATTTTGATGACACTGTTGGTGCCATACACTCTGATTTGATAGCGTTTGGGCGGTGGAGTGACAAAAAGAAATAGAAAGCTTCTAAACACGCCCTCACCCGTCGACACAAACACAATGGTGTGTTCCTCTTGTTTTAATAAAAGACAGGATGTCTCTGTTCCTTTGGGAAGAGGTGACATCATGGTCATTCTGAAAAACTCTGTCTCTCGCTCTTGATCATGCAGATAGACGCTATCGAGACGATGATGATTTTCAAAATGCTTTTCCATTTCTTCAGGCGCCACAAGGGTTTCCAATTGACAGCCAAGAATCTTGTTTAATGGACAAGGTATCTTTCTATATAGACATACTTCTTCGTGATTCTTTTTCTTGGTCTCTCCATCCTTGACAGAGAATATTTGATTACAACCATCGGAAAAATGCTTGCATGGTTGTTGTGCCTCCTCTATCAATCTCTCTATAATATAATTTCTTCTGGGGATTTTTGGCCAAGGTCTTTTACACTTGGGACATTGTTTGCCAATCGATGACGGTAGACATGATTCACATGTCCAGAAATCACAAAAATCACAACTATAACTTTTACTAAACTGTGTACTATAACAGACTCCACATTCCACTAAACTATTATCTATTAAAATGAGACCTTTATTATTTAATTTACTATTATTATTATTACTGTTACTATTACTATTATTACTATTATTATTTGTTATCATTATTCGTTTTTGATGTTAATGTGTATGTATGTCTTTCTTTTGTCTCTCTTGATATATTTTTCGCACGCGTCAAAGTCGTTGTTCTATGTAACACAATTATATAGAGATTTATTAAAACCTCTCCCTACAAACTATTATTCTGTATTTAATGAATGATTAAAACATTTATAAAGTATCAAATATAAAATGTGTTTTATGTCGTTTTGAAATACGATATAATTATTTACGAAAAAAAAAAATAGAAAAAAATTTAAAAAAAAAACACAAAAAAGAAAAAGATAAATTCAAATAATTTAATTAAAAAAAGAAATGGTTTCCATAACTCTTTATTATTGTTATATTATTTTATGTAATTTTAAATAAATATTTATCTAAATCAGAGTTTTTTTGAAAAAATTTATTATCTCCATCGGAAAAAAGCTCTATAAAAATGGGAAGTTGCCTTTGGGATTATTTCAAGAAATGATGAAGTACATACCTAAACAATATAATTTTCTTTTTCTCATTTGATTCCTGTTTTAGTATTTCGATTGCCTAAAAAAATTATTTTTTTTTTTTTTTTTATTCAACTTCAGATTACGAAAGACGACAAAAGAGATATATATAACTTTTAAATACATACAAAATACAAAATGACATCAACTGTAGAAAAAAACTATGAAGGAATTATCGGAAAAATAAATACATTTATTGATACACTGTTCTCTAAAAACACAGATACCGAAACATTTCAAAGACCAACTAGAGAACAAATCATTAAATCTGCTAAAACCTTGTCACATGAAATAACTAAAAGTATTTATATCAGATCTAGATCTACATATAGATATATAGATATTAATATAGATATATCAACAATCAACACTATATAGTTTGTTTATTATTACAAGATTTAAGAGCAAAACCAGAGTTTTTCGATAGTATCGAAGAAACATTGGACAATATATTCTCTGTGTATCAAGGTTTAGCAGCTTATTCTTCAGATTCATTATTCAAAAGCAATCAAGTTCACTTTAGAAGATTGATGAAATCCGTTTTAGATATATTTGTAGCCTACAAGAGAAATGAAGAATCATTGGGTGAGGATGAAGAGAATATCATTGACAAGCAATTGACTGCAAGAGCATGGAAGTCCTGTGAAGACATTGAGAAAATAACAATCAAGAACTCGATTGCCATCATTGAGCGAAACAAAGAGATTTCCTCTATGATTCAAGATGCCTCTGAAGAGATTCTCGAGTTTCAAGAAAAACTAGAGAAAATCAAAGCAAGCTTTGGACAGGTAAAACAAGACAAGCAAGAAGACTTTAAAGACGAACAAGAAAAACAAGAACAAGAGGACAAAGACGACGATGTAAATGGTGAATTTGAACAAGACGACGAAGAAGCCGTATACGACTTGGACGATGATCTCGAGGTCATTGAAAACATTAGTCAACAAGAGGTTGCCATGGTTGATCGTGTCGCTGCCACCATTGAGAAATCTCTTTCGTTGAGCAAAGTGTTTGGTGACATTATCAAATCCAATGAAAAGTCTAAAGACAAAGACGATGTATCTCAAGATACCAAAGAGAATGTTGAAACCATGGAAAAGATTATAAATTTACTCAACGAACTCTCTAAACAAGTGGATGACATTGCCAGTGCCGTCTATCCTCCCCAAAACCTCACCTATCTGGAAAGTCAAACATCCGACATGGACGTGGAAATATTTGATATCATCACCTTGATTAAATCCTTACCTTTCTACAACTCTATTTCCAAAGATTTACAATCAAATTTAAATAATTTAATTAAAAATTAACAGACCCGATAGAGTGTTTAGTTGTTGGATGATATATAAATATATTTACATTACAATATTTTATTATTTAGTTATTGTGTGTGCGTGTTCATGATCATTACCCATAAATATTATTATTATTAACTGCTGTTCTTTTGTTTGTTGTTGATGTTGTCAAGGGTGGTGTTGATGTTGATGATGATACAACTGTATTTGGTAAAACTATAGGAATAGGGTTTGATAAAAGATTCTTTATCGTCTTTTTAGGATTATAAAGACTAAATGAATTTACAGACTTGAATGACTCTTCAAGATATTGTTTAGAGGTATCATCATAAAACTTTTCCATTTCTAATGATAATTGTTCAATTTCTTTTAATCTAGGTTTGACTTCATCCAGTTGTATTGAAAGTTTAGAAATATCAAGTAAAATCTTTGAAACTTGTGGATCTTGATAAACTTGATTATTATTATTATTGTCTAATGTACTACTATTTTGATTATTATCATTGTTGTTGTTGTTGTTTTCTATATTATCTAAATTATTTATTGTCGGTGATGTAGATGTTGTTGAGGTTGATTGTGGTTGTTTTGCAGGTTGTTTTTTCTTTGGTGCAGGTTTTGGCCTTGAAGGTGTTTGAAGGATAATATTCTCTTTCCCTGTATGCTCTTTTAGTATTGCCTTCCATTGTTTTTCTTCTTTTGTCCAATCATCAATAAGATTATGTAATGCGTCTATTTTAAGTGATAATTCTAAATTCTTATTGTTTCGATATGATTGTTGTTGTATCGACGGTGAAATAGGTGAAGCAGGTGATGTTTTAGAGGGTGTTATTGCTGTAGTGGTGGTGGTTGTTATATTATTATTATTATTATTGTTTGATGTTGATTGTGTTGTTTGAGTGTTTTGTGATGGAATAGGTATACTAATTTTCGCTACATCTGTTAAAAATAGTTTACTAAAATCACGAACTATAAATAATAATAGTTATTATTGTTGTTTATTATTAGTGTTTATTCTTTCTATGCTGTTAATTATATAAATAAGAAATTTACCTTGAGGTTTAAAATTTGATGGAGTCGATTTCAATTGTGTCAATAATATATTTTTAAGTAATTCTAATCTCTCCTTAACTTCTCTTGTTAAAGGAACTTTTTCTGTACTAGGATTACGATCCTTTTCTGTTATAATCGTACTACTATTATTATTATTGCTACTACTAGTGCTATTAGTTGTAGTAGTTGTTGTTGGTGGTGGTACTATTTGTTTACTATTAACATCTTTGATTTGTTCCTGAATTGGTTGTGATTGCTGTGGTTGTGGTTGAGGCTGTTGTTCCTGAATTGGTTGTTGTAATTGCTGTGGTTGTGGTTTTTGTTCTTCATTTTTGATCACTTTGTTATATTTAAATCTTTTGTTACCTGTTGTTGTAGTTGATGCTGTAGTAGTTATAATTGTTGTTGTTGTTGCTTGTGTAGGTATTATTGGATCGGTTTTTTCAATTTTAATTGATGGTGTAGGATATGTACAATTGTTGTTTGCTGTTGATGTCGTTGTTGTTGATGATGTTGTAGTTGCTTTAGCTGCTGCTGCTAATTGTTCTTGAATTGAAAGATCTTTAAATCCTTCAATCTTTTTTGGCGTCTTTTGAGGTGTTTTTCGTGGCGTTTTGTGAGGCGTCTTTCCAGTGCTGTGATGATGATGGTGATGATGGTGATGATGGTGGACACCATTTGTTTTGCTATCATCATTTTGATACTCAATCTTTTCTTCTTTTACATGAATAACTTGTTGTTGATTATTTTTATCATTACTATTATCATCATCGTCGTAATCGTCTACATCTTTTCTCTTTTTTGAACTTAATGGTGACTTGACCACTGATTGTCTTCTTTTATAAGTAGATGCCCTTTTTCTATAATTGAATGGTTTTGATGACATTACTTGAGTTTATTCTTTGTTGTTGTTGTTGTTGTTGCTACTGCTATTATTATTGTTGTTCTTGTTGTCTGCTGATTGTATAATATTGCTTTGCTATTCTATTTATCATCTAAATATCCTTTATCACCGGTGGGGGGAACAGTAAATATCCTTTTTACTTGCTTCTTTCAGATTTGATATATTGGTAAAGTATAATTTTGTTGTTACAATGTTTTTGAAAAATTTGAAAAAAAAAAAAATGTTTTTTAAAATTTTTGGCGCACTTTTCGTTGCTAAAACTGATTTTTCGGCGGGTTCATTTTTTAAAGAAAACGGTTTATTTTATTGATGTTCCTCTGACTTGACAAGGTTGATAGGATCTTGCATTTTCATACAGTACTCTATATATAGATAGATATGTAAAGGCAATGGAGCCATCATAAACATTTATGTCCCTTTTCAATATAATATAGAGCATGTGATCGTAAGCTGATCGATCTATCTATCTATCTGTATACAGATGGATTTTAAACTTGCCCTTGATTGTGCAGTTTCTTAATCAGTGTGCTTCAAATAATTAAGTTATCAGTTCTTAATCCAGTCCTCAAAAAAATAACTTAATTAAGAACTGATACAGTCAAAAGGTAATTTTTTGAGGTATAAATGAATGCTTAATAATCATCTTTTTCATTTACACTAAACTTTATCTATACTTAGCCACACAATCAAAAACACAAAACCAATAAAATCACCAATCCTCAAGATTCAATGAAAATCATTTTATTTTGATAAAAAAAAAAAAAAAATTAATTTTCTCATCTCGCGAATTGATCAATTGTTGTCATTGTTACGACCACCATTATTGTTATTGTTATACTAAAATGAATAAATATATTATACAAAGAATATTTAATGAAGCTTTGGCGGTATTTGGAGGAACAAGGAAATCAATACCAATGGAGACTATTAAACAGTTTTTAGTTAAATTGATATTGGTTTCTAAACACTTTCAGATGTACATCCTACCAATACTACACTATCCCCTTGTGGATATTAAAAGCATGCATAGTTTTGACTTGGCTGCCTATTTAATCAAACATGGTGTCCGTATCCCACTCTCTATAAAGAGTGACAAGTTTCCGTTGGATATCAATAGTCCCAATATTCCAATCATCGCACCTTATGTCTACAAGTACTTGATTAATCAACAAGCAATCACAAACCAAAATGTAGCTGTTCATGGTCATTTTAAAAATCTAAGAAAAATAAACATAGAGTACCATCATTCCGATTGGTTCCATGAGTCCTTGACTCATTTTACCAAAGAGGAAGAGGGAGAGCCGACTTTTGCTCGCCTCAACAAAATGACCATCACCACTTATTTTAGATGTTTAGAGGTCTACAGACCTATCAAGGCCTTGTATTGGGACAACATTACCGCATTTGGTCTCTACTCTGCCACTCTTGATCTAGACTTGATACTTGAATTCAAGAACCTGAAAACTCTGGTGTTTGAAGGTAATAGTAGACTCGAACTTTTGTTACCACTCGTCAACCTTCATCCCAAAATAGAGAACCTTTCTTTGGATGTATACCAACCGCTGGGAAAGAATATTTTGTCAATGATTGAAGCAAATCGTTCGGTTACCAGTTTAGTTATTCGTGGTCAATTTACTTCTTTAGAGGGCATGATTAAAGTGCTCAACAATAACAAAACTCTTAGACATTTGGACTGGATCGATAGGATCAGCTCAAACACTGGCTATCAAGATAGCAACGAGACTGTTAGTTTGTTTATTGAAAACAAAACATTAGAGTCCTTTAGATACCTTGGCTTTCATTTTGATCTATTGGAAAAATGGATTACTCCATCAAACCTCAAAACACTCAAGTTGTACAAACTATTTGACAATATGTTTACTTTTCATCCAATGTTGGAACACTTTTTCATAAACTACTCTTCCAATCAACAATTGTTGGAAAAGAAAAAGCACGTATGGATTGGTGCCCAACTCCCCCATCTCAGAAGATTAGAGCTGAATAGCATGGGTAGAGACTCGAGACGTATTGGTAACTTTTGGAAAGATTTCATTCCTGGCACTTTGTTCAGCTTCAAGCTTGATAATCTGTCTATCCTCAATGTAGAGATGTCATTGATAGAGTTTACATTCCTATTTAATGCACTTCCAGAACTGGGTGTCAGTCATCTATCAGTCACCAACCCAGGCATCACTCGCTATGAACTAGACAGACAACCTCTTATTACTGCCATCAAAAAATATGTTGGTCAACTAATTTCTTTAAATATTTCAAGTTTCTACGTCGACTATGAATACAAAGAAAATGATATCCTCTTTGCCGTGCTGGAGTCATGCTCCAGTAAGTTTAATTCATTTATCTATGACCAAGTTAAAATTCTAAGTGACCAAGAAGAAAAACATCTACTTGACATCATTACTGAAAAATTTCACATCACCAATCTAGTTTTGGGCTACAATGCCGTGATGCCCATGGCATTAAGAAACAAATTGGCCTCCAAAGGAGTCATGACTGGCAAAATAATTAAATAAACCAGTGTTGTATTTTTAATAGTGTTACAATTTTGTTTAGTTTATTATTATTATTATTATTTATGATTATTATTGAATACTTGTTAATGACCAGCAGAAGGACCTGGTATCTCGGTGGGTAATTCTGTTGGAGTATCGGCTGGGGGTGGTGGAAGTGATTCACTAACTTGAGTTGGAGTTGGTGGGGATTCAGAGACAGCAGGTGATTCTTCTCCAGACTTTGGTGGTGTACTAGTTTCTTTAGGAGGTGAGCTAGCAACTGGTGGTGTAGTTGTAGTGGTGGTTGTAGTAGTTGTAGTAGTGGTAGTAGTGCTGGCAGCAGCGGCGGCAGTTTCTTTTTCTTTTGTTTCTTTAGTTTCCTATTATTCATTGGGTATTAGTTTTTATCTTTTCACCAATATCCTAATACCAATACTTACAGCGAGATATAATGATCCATATTCATCAGATGATAAATATTTAATTAAAACTTCAGGACCTCTGATAGCTTTCTCGTCGAGTGTTTTGTTTACTGGATTTTTACTAAAATCAATTTTTTCAATCTTTTCCAACTTTCCATAAGCGGGTGGAATCCATTGGATTTTGTTATTGGTGACATTGATTAATTTTAATTTTGGAAGTTTGTGGAAATCTGCTGGTAATTCAGTGATACGATTATGACTAGCATTAATAACTTCAAGATCAGTACATCTAGAAAGATCGGGTGGTAATTCTGTTAATTCATTAAATGAACAATGTAATTCCTTTAATGTTGAAATTAAACCTATTTGAGTTGAAATTTCTGTAATACTATTATGTACGTGTTAATATATAATATACATATGACTTCTTACTGTTACTAATATGATAGGTACCTATTATAACTAATATCTAAAAAGTATAAATGATTAAAAGAACCAAAACCTCTTGGAAGTGATCTAAGTTTGTTGACACTGAGATTAAGTGATTCAAGATTAGTCAACAAAGTGATTTCATGAGGTAACTCTTTAAGTTGATTATTAAAAAGATTTAAAACATTTAAAGCTCTTAAATTTCCTATATATAAACAACAATGTATTAATAATAATAACTCTATACAATATAAAAGACAGCATATGATATCATTCAAATACATACCAATAGTTGAAGGTAACTTTTTCAATTTATTTTTACTCAAGTTTAATTTTTTCAAAGTTTCAACAGTACCAATATTGGTTGGAAGATCATCAATACCCTTATCAACTAAATCAAGTTCAGTGACACCGTTCTCTTTTGCTTTATCTAAAGACTTTGCCAATTTAGCACCCATGTTTATCAATTATGTGCCTCTCTACAAAATTATGAAATGATTGAATGAAATGAAAAAATCAAAAAATGATAAAAAAAGAAAAAAAAAATCAGAAAAAAAGATAATTTTATCCGTTATGAATATTCATATTTATTTTGAAAAAATGATAAAAAAAACATGTGGGAAGATTACTTTTATCTTTTCAACCTTACATGTGTATTTATAATAATAAATTTATAAATGAACATTGTTTTGCTTTTTTGATTGTCTTGCTGCACAAATAAAGTAATCAAAGGGGAATTGTTTTTTCAAAAATTAAAAAAAAAAATTAAAAAAAATTAAAAAAAAAAATAAAACCCTTCAAGTTGATAAAAAGGAATCCTAAATCATTACTCGCGCTATTCAGAATCGAGTACAGGTTGAAATTTAAAATTATTGAATTTTATTCAATCTTTGCTCTGGGGGGATAAATATCCTTTGTCTTTTTATTTTCTTTTTTTTTTTTATTTTCTACACATTCTGCAATTGTACTTTATACTGTATACATACAATCATATTAATTAATATATCTATTATATGAACATTTATCTCTATCATTTGTTGTATTTTTAATCCCAACTCTATTAAATGAATAAAATTATTCAATTCAAAAATTTCCTTCCAAATTTAAACAATAAATCAAAATTAATAATATGTCGTCACAATTACAGCAACTACAATACTAGTTTATTGTTTGAAAACACTAATAATAATAATAGTAGTAGTAGTAAATCATATATTACAAAGAGCAATAACAACAACAATATCAATTTATTAAAAAGTTATACAAAAGGACCAACAGAACCAAAATTATTGACATTAACTATTGGTGAAGCTCTTGATGATACTGTAGTAAAGTATGGAAATAAAGAGGCATTGGTGGTTCCTTTTCAAAATGTTAGATACAGTTGGAAAGATTTAAAGGAACAGGTTGACAATGTAGCCAAAACTCTCATCAATATGGGTATTGAACATGGTGATAGAATTGGTATTATGTCGCCCAATAGATCGGAATGGATCGTTTCGCAATTGGCCATTCAAAAGATTGGTGCTATCCTTGTAAATATAAATCCTGCCTACAGATTAAGTGAACTAGAGTATTGTTTAAAACAATCTTCGTGCAAATGGGTCATTTGTCCAGATTCTTACAAGACATCTGATTACTTTGGAATGATGGATAATCTTGTGGGTGGCTTGGCCAATCATAGCAGTGGCGAGATAAAGTGTGACAAATTACCTGATCTCAGAGGTATCATAGGTTTGACTAGTTTGGAGAGAGAAACAAGACACTATAGATCAGTGTTGCCATGGGACAAGTTTATAGGCCTTGACAACACCAGTGTCTCTGAGAGGGATCTATTGGATCGTGTGGAGAGAATACAGTTTGATGAGCCTGCCAACATCCAGTTTACATCAGGCACCACTGGCTTGCCCAAAGGTGCCACTCTTAGTCATTACAATATCCTCAACAATGGATATATGGTGGGAGAGGGATTGGGACTCAACGAGCACGATAAGCTCGTGATTCCCGTTCCTTTGTTCCATTGTTTTGGCATGGTCATGGGAAACAATGCTGCCATGACTCACGGCTCCACCCTCATTTATCCCAGTCCTACATTCAATGCCGAACAGGTCCTCAAGGCAATTGCCAACGAAAGGGCCACCGTTCTTCATGGTGTTCCAACAATGTTTATTGCGCAACTCGAACATCCCGACCTCAAGAAATATGATCTCAGCTCTCTCAGAACAGGCATTATGTCTGGCACCACGTGTCCCATTGAAGTCATGCGTCGAGTCATGAAAGATATGCACATGGAGCAGGTACAAATCTGCTATGGAATGACAGAGACCAGTCCAGTGTCTCTACAAACGTCACCCACTGATGAAATTGATAAAAAGGTATCGACTGTCGGTCGCACCGGTCCCCATCTCGAGACCAAAATCGTTGACCAAGAGGGCAAGATTGTGCCCATTGGCACTGTGGGTGAGTTGTGCACACGCGGATACGGGGTCATGCTCGGCTACTGGAAAAACAAAGAAGCCACATCCCAATCGATCGATCCTGCCGGCTGGATGCACACCGGCGACCTGGCTACCATGGACGCCCAGGGCTACATTAGTATCGTCGGTCGAAACAAGGACATGATCATCCGAGGTGGCGAAAACATCTATCCACGCGAACTCGAAGAGTTCTTTTACACTCATAAATCCATATCCGACGTCCAAGTCATTGGCGTGCCTGACACCAAGTACGGCGAATGTGTTGTTGCATGGGTAATCCTCCACCCCAACCACACTGTAACCGCAGAAGAACTCAAAAACTATTGCAAAGATAACATTGCCCACTACAAAATCCCCAAACACTTTAAATTTGTCACTGAATTTCCCATGACCGCCAGTGGAAAAGTTCAAAAATATAAAATGAGAGAAATCACCATCGAAGAGTTTCAGATTTCGAAATAAAAGGTTATTATTTTAATAATAAATCATTTATATGTGTGTGTGTAACCACATCACTCCGCTATCACCACCACCTCTGTGATTATTTTTAAAAACTAAATAAATTATGAAAGGACATATTCCTAATATAGATTATCGACTTAACCCCGAATACTGAGTAAACCACTCACATGTGAGATCGGTCCCCACAAAATTAAGTGGGGTGTATTCAAAAACTGAAAAATTTCAAAAAAAAGTGGGGTGTATTCAAAAACTGAAAAATTTCAGTTTTTTTTTTTTGGACTATATATTTAATTAAATGGGGTGAACTATTTTTTTTATCCATCTTATCTTATTTCTTCATACTTGTTTTGATAGTTAAAAAAAAAAAAGAAAAAAAAAGAAGGAAATTTATATAGAATATGACCACTGACCAAAAACAGCAATACATTCAACCATGTGAACAACTCGCACAAATACAACTCATCGACACACCTGCTGTCCTTGATTTGGGGTGCAAAGAACAACAACATTACACCATTGAATTATCAAACGTAGTAAGAACACCAGGCTTGGGTTTCAGATTGGAAATACTACCATCTCGTTATCTCGAGGCAGTCGATGTTAAATCAAAAGAGGGCAAAACATCTGACAACCTTTTGATTAGTTTTTGTGTGTCGCAGAAATACATCCCAACAGAAGATTGCCAAGAGGTTATCTTGCTTTTGACCATTGGTGAGATTGAGACAAGAACACTTTCTTCGACCCCTATCAAACTAAATGGTTTCATCTATAATAGCAACAAAATCGTCATCAACAACCAAAACAACAACCAAAACAACAACAAAAATGAAAGTCTTGAGAACAAGAAAACTCCATATAGTTTTGCAATTATAAATAACAAAAACTATAATTTCAATAATAGTATATATAACAAAACCAATGCTACTGTTGCCAAGCAAAACAGTCATGATGAAAAGCAGCAGCCCTTACTCGGTAATCAATATATCAACAAAGTCGATGTAAACAACAACACCTATCTTCATTACATGATATCAACCAAAGGCTATGATAACATTGATTTGTACTTGAAACGTAAATGCAATATTGAAATCAAAAACAACAATGGACACACCCCCATTCATTTTTGCTCATTATATGACGCCCCTCTGGAAGTCATTGACAAATTGGCGAGTGTCGGGGCCAATTTTCTCGCGCGTGACAAGAGAAATTGCACTATTTTGCACTTGGCTGTCGAAAAGAAACAGCCCAAACTCATTCAATATCTCTTGGAAAAGTTTTCCGATCTCTTGTTGATTCAAAACAGTCAAGGATTCTATCCCTTCCACTTTGCCGCCGTACAAAAGGACTTTAGTATCTTCAAGATCTTTGTTGACCATCAACTAGCTTGTTTGGCCGAGAACCCCAAAGAGCCTCTCTTTATCACCAAACCAGACTACTCTGGCATGTCGTGCTTGCATTGGGCTGCTTCATTTGGCAATTTAGAGTGCTGCAAGCAGTTGCTCCACTTTGGCAACATCAATGAGGTCGACTATGATAATGAGACACCCATATTCAAAGCGCACAAATCTCCAAATCATAATGTCCTCTCTCTCTTGTATTTTCATCCAAACATTGATTTAGACGTCATCAACCAAAGAGGCGACACCATCAAAGACATTATCAACAGAAGTGGTGTGCCTCTGATTCGTCCCTCTCAAGATATATATGATACTCCTCAATGGACTTTTTTTCTGCACCAATAAAAGATCATGTGACAAGGACTTTCTCTATGAAGACCTTTATTTGTACAAGGTACTTTTTAGTTTTTTTTTTTTTTTTTTTTTTAAAATATCCATTTTTCGCGCATTTGCCCAAAACTTTTCGTATTTTTTTTTTTTTTTTTAATATTTTTCTTCAATTGTTAAATATAGAATCTTATGATTATTCAATGTATTTGTAATAATAATAATAATAATAATAATTGATTGTATATTGTTGAGACAAATCTAGATAGATAAATAAATTTTGTATATAAATAAAGTTGTATATAAATTAAAAATATGGGTTATATAACGAAAAAAGGAGGATTCAATCTTCCAACCTATAAGGGTGGCACAACTATCGATAATTCATTAATGTACAACTATGTCATTTCACCAACCTGCAACGTATTGGTTGAATATATACCCAAATGTATTGCCCCCAATTTGGTACGTTTTTTTTTGGTTTTTTCGTTTTTTTTAGATATATAACTATGTCATATGACATCGATATATAGACAAATAAATACTTGTATTAACCAAGAATAAAAAAAGATAACAGCAATTGGATTATTTTGTCAATTACTTGGATTAGGATTAGCATGCTATTATTTAGGATTTGAAAATACAAAAGACGATAGTCACAGATGGGTGCATTTATTTTCGGGCGCTATGGTGTTTATTTATATGATGTTGGATAATATTGATGGTAAACAAGCCAGAAGAACAAAGACATCGTCACCTTTGGGAGAGTTATTTGACCATGGATGTGATTCATGGACTGTTGGATTGGCACCAATGATTGTTGGAATTAGTGTTGGAATCAGTTTGGAAAAGATTGTAATTGCATTTCTTTTAGCCACAATTCCATTCTATTTGGCCCATTGGGAGGAATACTTTACTCACCATTTAGTGTTGGGTGCCTTGAATGGACCCACTGAGGCAGAGTGTGGTGTGATTTTACTATGTGTCGTTACATTTTTCACTGGCCAATCTTTTTGGTTTCAAGAATTTAACTTTTCCCTATTGCACGACAGTGGCGTCATCTCATTCCAATTGAACGAGTTGTTGTTTACAGCCATGATCCTCATCTCGCTGTTTACCGCACTCCAAAGCATCGTGGCATCCACCCAAAAGGCACTCCAAATGAACATCAATCTCTTTACCGCATACTCTCAACTCCTTCCATTCACCATCTTTTTTGTGTGCGAGACTATTTGGTTGGTGGTGTCTCCCCAACTCTTTTTATCCAACCCTGTTGTCCACATTATCAGTTTGACTGCCATATTTTCTTACTTGACCTGCAGATGTATAGTGCAAAGAATTTGTCAAGAAGATTTTAGATTATTTTACAAGCCATTGATCTTTTTAATTGCAAGCGTTGCAAACTCTATTGCCATCAATGTTTTCAAATACACTCCCATCATCACCGAAGAGTACACTCTATACGCTCTCTGTGCCATAAGTTTAATTTTCTTTGCTCACTTTACATTTGCCATCATCAATGAGATGTGTGGAATATTAAAGATACAAGCTTTTACCGTTCCAAAAGAAAAACAAAAATAAATATACAATGCATATAAATCTCTATAAAATAAATAAATGTTTATTGATTTATCTTCTTGATGTACCTCCATAGGATGAGGAAGATGATGATACACCACTACCTCTTGATGATGATGAAAACGATGATCTGGGAGCTTGGAAGGTTGGTGGGGTCTGGTAATAAGGGGTGTGTGAATAATAACTACTTCTACCAGATCTACCAAAAAGATAGCCCAAACCGGCACCTGTCCAAAATCCAGGACCATTATTGGCAGCTGGTGCTGGTGCACAACCTGGGGCTGTTGGGGGTGGTGGGTTATAATAACCTCCTGGATTAACATAACCATTTTGTGGATAACCTGGATCATAAGGTTGAGGTGGAATAGGTGGTTGTCCATTATAATATCTATATTTTTTGTTGTTGTTGTTGTTGTTGTTGTTTTGTTAGAACATAATATCATTATTTAATAAAAGTCTTTATACTATACATACGGTGCAGTGGTACTATAATCTGATGGTTTAAATATAATATACAAAATAAAGATAATAATAGCTATCCAAATAAATACAGTAAAATAGTTTGTTTCCTCTGCTGCAGATGCTCTCTTTACTGGATCAGTGTATTCCAATTCATAGAATAATCCACAACTTCCTTGTAATATATATGGATCTTCTGGATATGCATAACCCTCACAACTGACATCTATTTTACCCAACTTTACAGTTGTATCTAAATCTGCAATACATTTCCATTGTACATCAGTACCATCGCTACCCATATTATAACATTGTACTGTTTTAGGATATAATGAATATTCTTTTTTTGCAGAACCACCAGTACATTCAAGCTATTAAAAGTAAAAGTAATTATTAGTGTGTATTCCCATTGTTTATATAATCAACCAATCATACTTGTTGAATAGGTGTTGTTCTTCTTGATTTTGTCATTTCTGTATGACTAAGAGTAATTGTTTTAACATCGGTCAATAGTACAGCTCTAGTTGGTGCTGCTGAAATAACCGTTGAAAACAATGTTATAGAAACAAGTATTATAAAAATTGAAATTATACTTTTTCTAATCATATTTGATTATATATATGTAGTAATAATAAAGTTGAAAGAATGAATAATCGAAATCAATCAAGCTTTATATATAGTAAAACAAAAGATAATGACTGTATAATGGTGTTCGAAATGCATGACTCACCGCGAAGTTTGCATATTTTTAAAAATTAAAAAAAAAATTCAAAAAAAATTAAAAATCTTGGTTTTGCTCAAAATTGTGAGCAGTAGGGGGTGGTTTTAGAGTTTTTCTTGGATTTCTGGTACCACTGGATTAGTTTTCAAAGTTTGTGTGATTTCTAAATACAAAATACAACAAATCATTATGTCTGATAAATTTATTGGTTCCTAGTCAAATAATAAATATTAAATTATCTACTATTAATTAAAACACTAAAATCATATTTTGGATGAACGGTGAGATCAAGTACCTCGGTTTCATCAATCTTTTTACCATCAACAGAGGTAATTTCAAAATTTAAAAGAATGTTGGCACATGCAATATAGATTTCATCGTTGGCCAAGTTACTACCAACACAATTTCTTGGACCAACACCAAAGGGAATATAACGATCACTGTGGTTATTGTTGAGGAATCTAGTGGGATCAAATACATTAGGTTGGTCCCAATAGCATTCATCATTGGCAAGAGCATAGATATTCATTAGAATTTGGGTGCCTTTTGGAATAAAATAATCACCAATCATAATGTCTTGATTGGCTGTTCTTGGTAGCCCAAGTGGGGCTGTGGTCTTAATTCTACTGGCCTCCTTTATTACCGCATTCAAGTAGGGTGTTGATTTGTGATGAGATAACTTGACTTGGTTTCCTTTACCAATGACTTGATTGAGTTCCTCAAATGCCTTTTGTTGGACCAAGGGGTTGTTGGCCATGATCATGATAAAGTATTCAATAGATGATGCACTTGTCTCTGTTCCGGCCAGCAAAAGATCTGCTCCAATCATGGCAGGTAATTGTTTTTCAAACTTATCGTTCAAGTCACATTGCATGATAATAGAGTCCAACAAATCTCTTGGATTCTCTCTGTCTATGGTTTTGATGTGCTCATCAACGATATCGTTGACTGTTTTGTCCAAGTTTTCTTTAAACGAAGTGAAGATATATTTCTTTAGCATATAGGAAACCCAACCGATGACATTTATATACTTTTCCATTCTAAAGGTACCAACATAGAGAAATAATTTATCAATTTCTTTGGCCAAGGTAAAGATTTTGTTGTTTTCAGTCTCTCCATCTTGAACTTTTAATTTATCAGAGAAAATATACTGCAAGATGATGTTCATTGAATACTTTTTAGTGTAATTTTTTGGAGAAAAAGGGATCTGTTGTCTCTCAAACTCCTTCATGGTTTCAATGAGATCCAAACTCTCTTCTTCAATAACACTTGCAAAAGAACGAAGTTTAACATTTGTAAATGCATGTGATACCATTTGTCTATTTTTAGTCCAATATTCATAGTCACCTGAATTCAAGTTTCTAAAGTTATTTGAAACAAAACGAGTTGGATAAGTATGAAGTCTATTGGTGAAACTCTCAAAGTTTTTAACAAAGATCTCTCTAATCAATTGTGGGTCACTGATAACGATTGTGTAATTATCTCCGAGCCATATTCTAAATATCTTTCCATAGGTTTTACTCAATTCAAACAGAGCTTTGTGTGGTGGTGATTTTGATAATCTACCCAAGTCCCCAATAACTATTATACAACATCGTTAATATGATTTTAATACACATAACTAATTTCGAACAAACACATACATGGTAATGAGATTGGTCCCGGGGGATCATTTTTTGAAAATCTTTTATTCTTTTTGATCTAAAAAAAATATTAATAAGTGATTTAAATCTTCATGAAACGTGCACACTTACAAAATCAAAAAAAATATACAAGAATATTAATAGTATTATGGTTTGAAGCATTATTTGTTTCTGCAATTATTTGTGTTTGTGATAAAACCATCCCTTAGATGAAATAGTACTTTTTTTACCATTGAATTTGAAATAAAAAATAAAATAAATGAAAATAAATACTTTCACCCCCAATAATCTGATAAAATGGGGTGATATTTGTTGCGTTCAATCAAAAGAGTTAAATGATGCCACCCATTGCCAAATTAGTACTATTACCTCCCACGGTTAATTACCACCTTTTTACAATTGATTTTAGTTTTCTTTGCGCTATCTATAGATATAAATAGTTCTGAAAACATAAAATTATATTTTTCAAATCTTTTTTGAAAGCCGACCCTATTGAGAAAAAAGTGTTTCTCTAAAACTAAAACGAAGAAGATCATCAAAGATTGACACCTTTTAACTTTTCTGTTTTCTTAAAAAAGTGACCACATGGAGACTTGATAAAAAACTACCTCGGTAATCTAAAAAATAGAAATTTAACACCCGACAATTCCAAGTGTATAAGAGTTAAATGTTTTAAATGCCATTATAAATATCCTTTAGTACATGTGAGATGATATTTAAAACATTTGACATCGTCCTGATATCCTGTCCAGGATATATATATATATAGAGGTCCTCCTCTCTGGTTATACCTTCTTTAATACCAACCACTGCCATCCAACACTTAACATTATAGGAAATGATTTACGCAGTTTTTAATTACGACATTAGGTTACGGTACTATTACATGTGAAAATCCCATCGCAACAGTAATTCTTGTAGGGTGGCATGTCTCTGAATTAAATTTGAATCACCTTTAATTAGCACTCCCTTTCTTCTCATCAGCAATTAGAATCGACTATATTATCGCAAGACTAAATCTTCTCTACCTCATCAACACTAGTATTTATCATATCAAAACTAAATTGATAAAACAAAATTTGTAAATAAACTCAGTTATAAAATATATCTAAAAAATCGATAAAAGAGTGGGTAAAATAGATTTCATTACCACATAAATTTTAAAAAAATAGATATTTTAAATTTTATCACAAATATCTAAAAAAAAAAGATATCAATAAGAGAATCAAATAAAATATGTAAGCATACATCAGTGATTATATATTATTTATATATATAATTTACATACATATTAAATGTATCTAAAAAAAGTAATAATCATTGATTGATTACCCGATGTTGGGGGTGGTTGTTTAAAATTTTTAAAATAAACCAGATATTTATCACAACAACACCCCCACTTTTAGCTCTTCCTATTATAATCCCATCACTCTCGAATAGACACATATTTTTCCAACCCCTGGGTATGACACACACCAACACATGTGATAAATTTCTAAAAACTTTTTTTTTTTTTTTTTGTTTATTTTTGTTTTTTTTAAATTTTTTTTATTTTTATTTTATTTCAAAAATCTTAGGCTTTTGTTCATGCATTTTTTTCAAAACCTAGGACTGGTTGTGTGTGTCTGTTTATAGTTTCATAGAGTGTGTTTTTATTTAGACCACTATCATTTCACTTATTAATTAATTTATTAAATCTATACAATAATGGTATGTTAAGTTTTTTTGCTAAAACTGAAAATATTCGGTTTTTCATATGAATCTTAAAAAAAGTTTTTTTAAAAAAATATATAGCGTTTTTGGAATAGATATCTTTGTTTGATTCAAATACTCATTTATATTCATTCTATTATTTAGGAGTTTGTTGAGAGGGCAGACTGGAAACCTGACCAAAGTGCCATTTCATGCAACTATTGCCAATCTAATTTTACAATCATAAGAAGACGTGTATGTAGTATTTGCATTAAATGGTATTGCATGGTTGTAGTAAAAATATTAATAATATCCTATTTATAGCATCATTGTAGAAAATGTGGAGGTATATTTTGTGATCCATGTTCAAGTAATTATTCAATTTTACCAGCTGAATATGGATATTCTGGTCAGCAAAGATTATGTAAAGGTTGTTTTAATACCTTTGAACAAAAAAGAATATTTTATGGTATGTTTGTCATCATCTACTGTAAAGATTTTCACTAGACCACATACTAATACTGTCATAGAAAATGATGCACTTGCAATTCAGTTTCAAATGAGATCAACTTCAACATTTGAATTTGTTAAAAATTTACCAGACATAGGACATCCAAAGCATGGATTAAGAAAATCATATTGTTTAGCAAAATCAACAGATGGTAAAGGTGAGGAGGTTATTGTATCAATTATTACACCCACCATGTGTCCATGGCCAATGAACAATGAGAAAAAGAAAAAGAAATTTGAAAAGACAGTCACAGCACTCAAACATCCACACGTAATGCCACCCGTCAAGATTGAGGTGTGTGGATCAAACGAAAAGATTCTTGTCATTAGACCATACTCTAAACAAGGTAGTCTTCGTGATGTTATCTATAAATGTAAACCTACATCACCATGGGACACTAAATATGTATTCAATGCAAAGAAATCAAATCAAACTGGAGTGTCATCCAAGTTGTTTCAAAAGTACTCGAGACAAATTATTGAGGGTTTACTTTACCTCAAAAACAAAGGATTACAACATTGTCACCTCCATACATCCAATATCCTTGTCAACTCTGACAACAATTGTGTCTTGGTAGAGGTAGAAAACAACCTTCTTGGAATGAAGCCCTATTACCACGAATACCACAGCACTGTAAAAGAGAATTTAGAAGTATTGGCATTTGGCCATGTTCTCTTTGAAATGATTGTCGGTATCCCACTTGGTGAGCCAAGCAATATTAACAACTATATTCCATTGTATCCAGAAAAGGTATTTTTGATTCTTCAACAAATATTTTCATTGTCTGGTACCTCTACAACATCCAATGGCAGTCCACCTCCAACTCTTGAAGAATTGGCCAAGAATTCATACTTTGAGCTACCAGCTGTCAATCTCACTGCCAAAGATCCACCCGATCATGGCAAGGTAAAGAAATCACAATTGGCCTTTATTAAAGAGTTTTCATATAATAATCAAACCAAATCAACTTTAACATCATCAACTTCAAACAATAATTTATATAAATCATCAAACAATGCTACACCAGCATTAAAAAAACAAGTATCATCAAGTACATTTACAGAAACTGGTGTTGCATCAACATCATCATCAACGTTATCAACAGCAGATAAAAGAAAGAGTGTAAAATTAACATCATCCACTGATTTAAATAAACAATTTAAAGGTGGTAGTCCACCAACACCCCAATCACCAGCCGCATCAACCCCATCCATTACATCAGCTCCATCCACACCACCCACAAAATCACCACTTCCACCACCTCCACCACCCCCACCTTCACTCAAAGCCAATACACCACCTCCATCCACTGGCAGAAACGCTTTATTAGATAGCATTAGAAATCCAAACAACTTTAAAAATTTAAAAAAATCATCTCCAACAAAAAAGAAATCAACTATTAAAAAATAAAACTATATATAGCAGAGAGAAATTCAGAATAATAATATTGTGTATAGATCTAGATCAAGAATCAAATTTGTGATACCCCCACAAACAAAATCATATGACAATTTTCAAAAAAAAATCTTCAAATAAAAAAAGAAGTTTTTTTTTAATTTAATTTATTTTTATTTATTTTTTTTTCTGAAAAAATTCAAATCTTTTTTTTTTTGATCCCTAGTGGGGATTGTGATTGATATTTTAAAAATAAAAATAGAGATAATTAATTAACTGTAATAATGATGAAAGGAGACTTCATGAAAAAGATTGATCCACCAATGGGCGCTAATATTACGAAGAATGATCAAAAAGGGAAAACAGGACAACAATTATCACAAGCAGAAAAAGATATTTTAGAATATGTACATCCATTCTTGTATTTTAAAAATAATTTCTATCAATTTTCAAGTATAGCTGACGATGATAGATTTGTTCAAATATTCACCGCAGTTGATTCAGAGGGCGAAACACTTTTATCGGTAATGATTCAAACTGATTTCCTAAGAACCATTGATTCATTTTTACCAAGATTTAAAAAATTCACTCAATTAATTAATATTGTAAATTCTTATGGGGAAGTAAGTATATATTTGTATTTTATTTATAAATAATTTATTAATCAAAATTATATATTTTAGAGTCCAATTCATATTTGTGCTTTATATAATAAAGTGGATGCATATAGTAAATTTATAGCACTTGGATTAGATATTGATTATACAATTAAGGATTGTAGAGGATTGACATCTTTAGATATAGCATTATCGCTTAAACATACAACTTTATCAGATTCATTACGAACCAAATGTATTCAAACAAATTCAAATATTTATCATTGGGGTCAAACTTTTTCACCCATTAGTGGTCTTACAACTATCCAACAACCAGAGGCTTTATGTTTTAACGATGAATTATCTGCCCCAACTCAAATTAAATATGGCTCCAATTTTGGCATGTGTCTTACTGATACTGGTTCAGTTTATAGTTGGGGTTTATGTTCATATGGGTATTTATTTCTATTTTTATTTTTATACACTTTTATATTTCACTTATTAATATATACTATTATAGTAAACTTGGACATGTTAAAAAAATTGATCATGTTCTTCCAACAGGTATAACAGAATTTAAAAATAAATTTATTAAAGAAATTGCTTGTGGAAAAGATCATTCTATGGCCCTTGATGATTTATCAACTCTTTATGTTTGGGGTAATGGATCTGGTGGCAGATTGGGTTTAGGAACATCTGATGTGGTACAAGTTCCAACTGTTTTAAAGTTTTTTACTGAAATATTAGTAAAATCTATTGCATGTGGTCAAGAACACTCTATGGTGCTCACTCAAGATGGACAAGTGTATTCATGGGGTAATGGTCTGATGGGCAAACTCGGATACCAAGTGATTCCCGGAGGATTCACTTCACAATTATCCCAACCAACTCCAAGAAAAGTCCCCCATGCTGCAAAGATTGCGCAAATTGCTTGCAGCAATTGGCACAGTGTTTTGTTGTCTGTCAAAGGTGAAGTTTATTCTTTTGGTTCAAATGATAAAGGTAGATTGGGTAGACAATTATATTCAAAAACTTCAAATTGTTTTGAAGTTAGAATCGTTCCAATTGAACAAAAGATTAAAAAGATTTTATGTGGTCTAAATTTCACCGTGGCCCTTAGCGAGCAAAATACCATATGGAGTTGGGGTAGTAATGCCAAGAGTCAGATAGGATTACCTTATCTTGGAGGTGTAACTGAATTTTTTGACAGACCCACCATTTCCAAACATCTTGTCTCTTATAGTATTCAAAATGTAGAGGTTGGTAATGAACATGTCGTTGTACTTACAAATGAAGGTGAAGTTTTAACATATGGCTCAAATGAATTTAATCAATGTGGCAATGGAACAGTTATTGAGCATGGAGATTTCAGAATCACCAGAGTTAAAATCCCAGATGCCTCTGTAGTATTTAAAATTTCGGCCGGTGGTAATAACAGTATGATCTCCTTATCGATGGATCATCAAACATTTGGTTTGGAAATGTCTAAGCTATTAAACAACAACACCAATGTTCCATTCTCTGATTTAAGATTCATCGCCAATGGCCTTTATGATAGATTTACCGAGTGTAATAGAGCAGTGGTTGCTGCTAGATGCCCAACCTTGGACACATTGATAAGAAAAGAAATTGATTCGCCAAATCAAGGCAACAAAGTAGCATTATCATTAACGAGAACCGTCACAAGTGAAACTATAAACAATGTCATTTATTTAAGTTTCCCCGTCGAAGAATTTGAAACTCTCAATGTATTGATTCGATACATCTATACCGATCACGCAAACTTGATCAAAGCCGCAAAAGAGTTGGGACCATTATCTCTTGATTTAAAACTCCTCAGATTGAGAGCATTGTGGTGCTTCCATAACAAAGAAAATCTCTTGGAGATGAAGAGTGTTCCTGGTTCAACTCTATTGGAAGACTTTGACAATTTGAAAAATGAAGATTTCCTTCACTATTACTCTGACATCTCTTTCAGATGCTTTAATGAAGACCAACCTCCTGAAATTGTAAAGTCTTATAAAGTATTTTTAGGTCTCCAATCCACTTATTTCAAGACAATGTTGATTGGTAATTTTGTTGAAAAAGATAAACGTGTCATTGATCTCTTGGAAACCAGTCCCAATGCTGTCAGTTTATTATTCCATTATCTCTATAGTCAAGCCATTCCCACATCTCTCAATGATTGCCTCGAGTTATTGGTAATCTCTGATCTTCACCAACTCCCCAGATGTAAAGATCTCTGTGCCTCAATCATTAGAACCCATATTAGACCAGATAATCTTTGTTATATCTATAATATTGCCCTCTATGTAAATGTTAAAAGTCTCATTATGCTTTGTGAATCAAAATTAAATTCCACTCCAAATGTTGATAAAATGATTGAATTTGATACCTTACCAGAAGCCATCCAAGAAAAATTAAAGATAAATTGTACTACCACCTCTAAATAGAATTTAAATAAATAAATTGTATCATTATCATCCTATCTCTCTATCTATTGAAATAAATGACACAAACAATATTAATAATGTTGTTTTTTTAAAATCTTTTATTTCCTATTTATAAATAGGAATGAACTTTTTTTTGTACAAATAATTTCTAAATAATGATTTACAGTGTCGATTAATCAACAACTAACTAGATACAATTATGATTAGCATTCAAATGATTTTAAAACAAACATTGCAAAGCAGAAAATTGCAAAAGACCATGCCAAGACTGGATTATATAAAAGAGATGGATACTTTTGTTTGGCAGCTTCAATTAAATGATCTTTGAATGATTTATCTTTTGAAACAGTATGGTTGGCAGCTGCTTTCTTTCTAGCTTCATTTTCAACTATTAAATTTCTATCATTTGATTCTTTTGCCAACTTATCAATAGTTTCCTTTAGTTTTTCCAATTTCTTTAAATGTTCTTCATTTTCTTGTAAAGCTTGTTTATGTTTAACAATAATTTGTTCCTTTTCTGCCTTTTCACTGTCGAGCAAAATGGTGATGTTTTCAATATTCTTTTCCTTTTCTACAATGATTTTATTCTTTTCCTCCAATTCTTTCTTAACCAGTGATAAGCCAGTGGGTGTGTTTGGATTTGAATCTATTGGTGACAATGGGGCATTTGGACTACTATATTTTGTTGCCAATTGTTTAATTTTCTTTTTAAATTCAAATCTTTCTAAAATTAATTGATTCTTTACAAAGTTTTCCAAACTTTGAGCTCTATATACACTTTCTTCGTATTCCATAACCTTTGATTTACAATCTTCAATGACCGACAATAGAGATTGATGCAATCTTTGATTTCCATTGATTTCCTCTTGAAGGTCTTTGATTTTCATATTCAATTCTTTGATCTCATTGTTTTTCATTGATATCAAATGATTGTGATTCAATTCGTCCATAGTCTTCGAAATTGGTTCGGTCTCTGTGTAATCATCCCAACTAGTGGTTTGGCCAGAATAAGAGTTGTCGCTAATTGTAGGATGTGCTGCCAATTCTTCCATTTCAGAATTACTTTTGTTTGATGTTGAAATTATTGGAATTGGTAAATTACTATTCTCTTGGATTTTTTTGGCTATTTTATTTTTATTATTACTACTACCGCTAGTGACTGGTGCTGTGCTACTATTATTATTATTGCTACTACTATTATTATTTCTATCTACAATATAAACTTCACCTTCTATTTCAATTAATTTATTGGCCCCATTTGGCGAAATACTACCTAAAATATCTTTTTTAGATACCATTTCAGGCGAAGCTTTTATAATAGTTTTATCATTGTATTTCAAAAAATCTGTTTTAATATTCATCTATATTATTATTATTATTAATATTATTAATATTTATTATTATTATTATTAATATTAATATTTTGTTTTAAATTTAAAAAGAATATAAAATTAAAATTAAATTACATACATGTAAAGTAGGTTGATTTGGTGAGGAGGAAGGAAAAGGAACTTGAACGATGGATCCATGATCTTCTGTATGTAAAGATAAATCAATACTAGTATGACATAAAACATTGTTTTTCTAAATAGTTGATAATAATTTATGGTGTGTTAATATTAATTTTGTACAAAAAAAAAAAAATGGAGATTATATAGATATATAATTTTTTAAATCTTGAAAATCAGATATCTATCTATACCACACCAAAACACAATAATAAATAAGACTTACATTTAATAAATAAATATATAGTAATTTTTGTTCATAATTTGGATGTAATGAATAATCTTGTTTGGAATGAGTGGTAGAAGAGAATAATGTAACTCTAAAAGTAATTTTGTCACAATTTGTTAAGCAAACTACACCATCGCCACCTAATAAAGAATTTGTACCATCTATTCGATTACCTAATAATAATTTACTTTGTTTTCTAGAGAGCATAGAATGACTACCAGTAGTGGCAGAAATATTGCTTGCTTCATGAGCTGAATCTCCAGTAGCTGAACTATTTCTTGAGTGACTTTTATAATTAATATTTGGTGTTAAAAGAGTAGAATGATCATATTTTTGAGGAGTGATTGTTGGAATTGAACCTGTAGAGACTGAATGGACCAATGGAATGGGGGCTGCTAAAGCGTCATTCTTTTTGCCAACATGTTGTTGTTGAGATCCAACACCACTGGTAATGATTTTTGGATTATTTTTAACTATACCAGCAGGATCTTTTTCAGTGTCGGGTGTAGTTTTTGATGGTGATGACGATGTTGGACTTGTTGGTGCTGTTGTTGGTGGTGATTGAAATTTAACTACTTTGCATTCCTTGGTTTGACCTTTAAATTTTTTACCTCTTTCCCATTTAATAGAAATATCCTGTCCAACAATATCATTGCAAACATTGATGATTGATTTTAATTCAATGTCATACTGTATTTTAATTTTATCTTTTCTGGCATGAGATAATCCACCTTTGATTCCTTTTATCATTTTATCAATTAAATAATTATTTTATATACTCGGTAATGATATATTGAATATGAATAAATGATAAATAACAATATAGTGTAAAATAGAGTTTATCTACTTAAATATTTCAAATAAATAAAAATAAAAATAATAAAAAAGGTGTAAAACACACAAAAATTAAAAAATAAAAAAAAAGATGGTCTAAATACAAATACGAATGATGATATGATTAAGGTAATGAAAAAATGTAAATGCAAGTGTGGGTGATGATGATGATGAGGATGATTGTATATACAATTTAGTTAAAAAAAAATAATCTAAATTTCTATAGATTACAAAAAAAGTTATTTAATTAAAAATTTAATTTTGAATATGACAAAAATTAGAAAAAAAAAAAAAAATATGCACAATATATCAAAATTGCTATAAATAAATATCCACAACTACTACTACGACTGCTGCTACTGAAATAATTTGTTTGAATTGAAAATCCTTACTAAAGTAGCAGCTATATAAGCAGAGTACACGGCAATTAAGATAAAATATTGAACTAATTACTACTATTGAGTGTCTGTGACTATCTATCTCTATTACTATATACTAGTGGACTATTTAAGAGGAGAAGATTCAAAAATAAAGAAAAAAAGTTTTAGATATTTATAAATAAATACGTAATGTGTGTGAAATGTGTGTGTGTTTGAAAAATGAGTGTGTGGAGGGGTTGTGAATATATATTTAATGGTGTGTGTGAATGTATGAATGTTTTTTCTATTTCCCAAATCTCATTGACAGCGTTTACCCAGATCGTTGATAAATGTTTTTTTTGAATAAAAACTATAAATAATTTCCGATTTATTTTTATTTTTATTTTTTTTAATTTTTGTTTTTTTTTTACCATTGTTTTTTTTTCATAATTGGCTAAAGATCATATGATTGTTGTTTATTTAAAATAAAAGTATAAATGTCTTTTTTGTGATAATTATCACTAATAATCGTCGAATGAACTTACAAATTATTTTTGTTTTTTCTTTATCTATAGATAGCAATAATCTCATAAATATAATAATAGTATTTTTATAATAAAAAGAAAATTACTTTAAAAGGATAAAAATGAAAAAAAGATATAAATGCAAATTATTTATAAATAAAGCACAAGATTAAGAGTGTTGATTAATTATCTTAAATGACATTAAATTATTTTAGTCCATTAATTGAATAGACAAGATACCTTGTGGTTGATGTAAATAGGGTACGGCGGTGTACATGTTTTCTCTAATACCAACACCAAGTTTGGTGGTTAAAATTTGTTGAACGGTGTCAATGTCTGTTGGATGGCCATGAATGCAACCGTGAGAGTTTGGCATTGGGAGTGATGGGTTCCAACCTGGCCATTCACCGGTGTGCATAAGAATGCCATCTCTGATATTAGAGATAACAATAAAGGCATTACCGGCAATACCTTGGACGGCTCTGTTGACTGGGTATGGACCAAAACTGACGGGATCTGGTTCTGGTGAATTGAGATCAAAGGTCATGAGACCGGTTGGGGTGTAACCATTGTTGCAGAATTGATTTTGAGCTTCACCTGTTTCATTGACATTTTGGCCATGAGTTCTGACTGTAAATTGTAATAATGTATTCATGTTGCTGTCATAGAGGGTGGCAGTAGTTTCAATGGATCTGTTTCTGTATACTGGTACAAATACTTTATATTTGAATCCAGGTGGAATGGTGCCATTGTCAACATATCCATCATCACTACAAATCTCTAAGAGTTGATTTGCTGTGTTTAAATCTAAATCACCTGGTGATGCTGTGACGCTAGATAACAATGATATGTTAATATATTTTGCTGTTATAATAAAACTCTCTCAAAAACACACATACATTGAATTCATAGTTTGGAATTTAGCCAAAGCAGCAGAGGTAGCTTCATCAAATTGGCTAGTTAATTGAAGATCTAAAAAGAGTGGATTTCTAGTCAAGAAATTTTGGAGTATATATACATCGCTACCACTTAATGGTGGATTGGTAACAGTTAATGGTCTATAAAATGGACATGGGTATGCTTCATCTGAAGATGATGAGTCTGCAACAATAACAGCACATAATGCTGCAAAGCATACAAATAATAAAGTCAATTGATTCAATTTCAACATTTTTAATTATCTTTATTTAATTTACAATGTCATAAGTGTAAGAAAAAAAAAAACAAGAACTGTCGCCCACGCCTTGCCGCATTGAGGGCCTCAGAAAAACATTTTTTAATTTTTTAGATTTTTTTTTTATTTTAGAAAAATGTTTGTGAAAATTAGTTTTTGTTTTTTTTTTTTATTTTGTCCCAGAGAGCCATTTGGGAAAAAAATATCTAAAAAATTTTAAATACTTTTTGAAAAAACTTTCAAGGAAGTTCATATTTTGATTGGGATTTGGATCTTTGCAAAGTGAAAAAATAAAACAAAAAGGATATTTTTTTTGGATGGTTTTTTTTTTTTTCCCTCCTTATTGAATGTTTTGGTCAAGTACGAAAAGAGGTTAGTTGAGATTCCTCGATCAATCGGGGATTAATAATCACAATTTCGTCTAAAATATACAATCTCCCTCAAGTCTCGCATATTTAATGGGGATAATATCTCTTGTGATTGGACTTTTTGATTATTAACTAATCGTAGGTGACCAATCGCAATGAAAAGAAAAAAAAAAAAGAAAAAAAAGATGAGGACTAAAATCTATGCTCGCTCATTGCACCTACAATCAACCAAAAGACGCATTATCGTATTAATAATATCTTTTGTGTTGCCCAATAATTGAGGGCAATTATATATTTTTTTTTTTTACTTTTTTTTTTTTTGGTATGAAAAAAAAAATGTATCCGTTGTATGGTACCATCAATAAATTATTTTTTGCCGAGTCTCTCATTATTTTATTTTAATTCAACTCGTCCCTATTTATTTTTTTGTATCCTACACTTATCTTCAAAAGAGAGATAATTTCTATTTTATTTTTTTTTTGTCTTTTTTTTTTTTTTTTTTTTTTTGGGGACGACCTAAGAACTTAAATATTTTGTAAAATGAAATTTTATTTATTTATTTGTTTATTATTAACCATATTTATGGTAAATAATAATAATGTTGTATATTCACAAACTGTAGTTCAAATGACCTCTTTGGCCTATGATTTGGTTTCAAATGATTTATCTTTTTATTTGAGCGGAAAAGATTATGCTCTCAACAAAACTTTTACTGGCTTATATGTAAATTTGAATAAAGATACAACTCTCACCAAAACAGGTTTAAATTACACTGCCTTTGTAAGTGGATCAAATACTTTGGTTAAAATACCAGCAGTTGACTTTAAAACCATCTTGGGTAATGGTCAATTGTTACCAAACTTTATCCAAATTTTTGGCATGAAAAACACTGATTCATTTGTATTTGAAAGCCCTTCCATAGACTTTTCGCTCACCTCTGTTTCTTCATTTATTGATATTTCAAATCCCACACCAATGCTTATCAGTGGTACCAATATCCAAAAACTTACTCAATCCTTTGTCAACAGTACTACTGGTGTAGTAACAGACAATACCAAATCCTGTACATATGATGCCACTAGTGGTGAAGTACTCTCTTGCAGTCTTGCCAATGCCAAATCTGGTAAAGTTTTGGTTTTACTCAGTCTTCCAAACACCCAAATAACCATTTCTACAAGTGTTGTATACCAATTTGCTCTTGCCACATTTGCCGGTATTAAATTGGATAGATTCAATATCTCTATGAAACAACTACCAGCTACTTTCTCATATTCCAATATGAAACTCTTTGTCGGTAAATCACAATTGGATTTCAATGTATTGGAAAGTAATTCAATCGTTAATGTACAACTAAATGCCTCTTGTAATTTACATTATATCATTCTTCAATGGAAGACTTTTTCAATTAGAATTGATCAACATTTTAGTAAGTTTTAGAGGAAATGTAAACATTTTTTAAACCAATACTAATATTTAATGATTATAAAAGATCCAATTATTTTAGAAGTTTTACCAAAAATTGCTAATCCAGCTGTACTCACCAACATCACCGGTTTATATTTTGAAGGTAAAGATAGAACAATGACTGTTGATGGTAAAAATACTATTATTGTATTTTATGGCCCAAGAATTATTCAATTCTACCCACCTACTTTATATTTGGGCACCAAAAACATTCAAGTCTCATTGGACAGTTATAAATCAAATGTCGCATCTATTACCTATGGAACTGGTTTAATTAAAGATATGACCATTGAATACGAAACCTCTCCATACAACTATACTGTCCACGCCAAAGGTACTTTCTTTGGTAGCTTTGGTTTAAATTATAATTTGTTTTTAGCAAACACTACCACTCCAATCAACTATGCCACTGTATCTAGTAATTATTTTGACGTTGGTTTTGCACTAAGCTCAGCCAACACTAGAGAAGTTCGTTCATCAGATTACTTTTTCATGAATACCTCTGATCCCTCTGCACCCAATGGCTTTATTACCAATGTTTATCAATTCTGGGGCAAACCCGAGATTGTAGACACCAAAATCCTTTCATTCAACAGTGAAAACACTAAACTCTATGCCCAAAATAGAGACAACACTATTGATAAACCCGATAGATTATTGGTATCTCGTGGATATCAATTGTTTAGAACCAACGATCAAGGTCAAGTCATTCTCACAATTAAGTCCAATGAAGGAGACGTATTGGAAAACTGTTGGAACATCGATCCCTATCAAGTATGGAATGGCTCTGTTCTCATTGATCAACAAAGTGTTGTATGTTGTGATATTCCCGACAATTTCTCTGGCAGACAATTATTCTTTACCAATCCCAATTATCTCGTCTATGTCAAATACAACAATGCCATCAAAACCATTGTATCCCTCTGCTCATTTATAGTACCTGCCATCATCTCCATTTATTTAGCCCTCATCTAATCCGACTTTGTATTATTTATCTATATGCACAAATGTGCATCATGCTCTTTTTTTCCATAGACATATTCCGCGCACGACACTCAACAATTTCCTTCAAGTTGAAAAAAATAAAAAATAAAATATTATAAAAAAACATATGGATACTCATATCATTATTATATTATTATTATTGGTTCTGTAGGTGAGATAGAATCTAATTTGGAAATATATGTGTTGAAAAATTAATAAAAATCTGTAGATTTTGACATTTTAGGACATAAAACACATAATCATATGATTAAGACTCTCGGTTATGGTAAAAGGGAATCAATGAAAAAAAAAAAATTAAAAAAAAAAAATTAAAAAAAAAACAAAAATCAACATCAAGACGAAAAAATTTCGTGTGATGATAAATTCAAAAAAAAGAATTCAAACAAACACCCAAAAGCATAGGAGAGACATAACAATATAATAATATATTTGTCACCATCAGCTCTTTAATATTTCCATTTTTTAAGCACTGATTTAAATACCAACAACAACAAATCGTAAACTCATCAGCTCCACAAATTAAAATTTTTAATTAAATTTTTAAATCTATATTCTTTACGTCATTTCGTTGCAAACACAAATACAAAAATCGTGTTTTTTTAGTTTAGTTTAGTTTTATTCATTCACACCCCCATCTCTTCACTCATCTTAATTTTTTTTTTTTTTTTTTTTTTAC
>AJWJ01000099.1:0-57345 GCA_000277445.1 Polysphondylium violaceum | reverse complement strand
TTCAGTTTAAAAACAAACTAATTAAATTGGCTGAAATCAATAAGGATAAATAGGATCTAGATTTTTACAATTATAAAATAATGATTTCCTCTCATACTTTTTACTCTAATTTATTTTTATTATACATTAAAATATTTTAATTCCTTGGTTCATTCATATTAATTTTTGTATTACATTGGCCATGTTCTAAAACTAAATTTATCATACTCTTGAATACGAGTTACCTAAAGTTATAGCTTTGGTGATGTATAGATACATTTCTCGATCTGAGTTGAGAATATGCTCTACTTGATGGATTTTGTTGAAACTTTCATTTACATTTGGCTCTTCATTATTTTTTTTTAAATATTTAAAAATTTTAGACTGAACATGAACCATACCTTGTGTTTTTTGGTTGTTTTATCTGCTACTGCATCATCATGTCTCTTTGTGTTCATTGTACTATTTGAATAATAATATTCTTTTCTGTCCTAATTTGCACAATATGATATATCTGTGGATGAAAACAATGGGTGTTTATATCGAACTTGCCTTTCTTAAAATTTGCATATGATTTATTGTTTTATTCTCTATAATATTGTTTTTATTTTGGTTTATTCTACAGCTTGGGCGATTAGCTCGTTGTTGGGGACGGGTAGTACTCTTTTGGCGTAATTTGGGATAGGAACATTAAACAATTCTCGATCTTCAGGTGAAATAATGAGATTAAACTCTACTTGGTGGATTTTGTTGAAACCTTCATTTACATTTGGTTCTTGAAAGGATTTTTCATACATAATAAAGTCCGCCATTGAAGTGTGTCTAATACCTTGTTTTCTTTCTCTGAAATAATTGAGACGTTCAGCCATACTTTTTTCAGTTTTTAAATTAAAACAACGAACAGATGCACCATGTTGTTTGGCAATTGCAATGTATATTGCTCTGGTAGCGACATTGGCATTGGTGTTATCGATAACGACAGATTGTTTTTTTGAAAGAGCTTCGTGGGCTGCTTGCATACACCAAGGCTCTGAGATATTACTGATATGGGCATAACCTGCTGGTAGAAAATATTTTTTGGCCAATCTTGTTTTACCAGATACTGGCCATCCAACAAATATGACGAGTTCAAAGTCTTCTGAGACGACCTCGGGACAATCTTTAACTGGATAAATGGTATAAATCTTTCTTCTTAGAGAAATATTTTTGAATATAAAAAAAAATAAGGAAGTTGTTTGTTTAGAAGCTACAGAGTATTAGTGTGATTAGTGGACAGTGAGACTCTTGATAATATTTACCTTTGACTGGAGGATCACAAGTTTCAGGTTTTGGAAAAATCAAATCTATGGAGGGAATATCCAATGGCTCACCAAGGAAAAAGCTATCTGGAGTTTCAAATCTAACACCTACCGCCATTGCAAACACATGATCAATTGAAGATAAATCAGCTCTTCTCTTATCTGTGGCCAGTCTACCAGCAAGATCACCAACAAAAAATGATTCTGAGCGGTTCACTTGAACAGTGGCGTATTCGTTTGCCATTAAATCCCACATCTTTTTCGATGGTGTTCTATAGAGATCATAGCCTGTTGAGATAAATATCATCAATGGTATACCCAACTCTTGTTGCAAACTATCAATGATTGTTTGTACGTGAACGGTTCTTACTGCATGATTGCCAAATATTACTACTTGGTAGCCATCACTATGTAATTGTTTCAAACGATCAGGGACACATTCATCCCACCACCCAATCATCATCATTCCTTGGACTTAGTCCACCAGATTTGGTTTTTATCATGTGTTTCCCAAATCAAATGATGCAACTTTAGTCCTACTCAATGGCTCACTGCATTTTACTCTCACCATTACATCTAATTGCATCCATTGCCCATTTGTTGATTTTCCTTGATTTGCAACACTACCTGATGTACCAGTAGTATCTTGTGTTAAAGCTTGGTGTCCTTCTGTATCCATTGTCGTTTAATTAATTGATATTCAAGTGATCATTTGTACATTCTTAAATAGCTTTAAAATGGATTCCGAAATACCACGTGGGCTCTTTTGACGAGTCTTCCGATCAAATAACTTTCTAAATTTTGGGCGGGAAGTTGAAAAATAATGATGGGATATTTTTTAAAAAAAAAAGCCTCCTATTGAAAAAATGTTTAAAACAAAAATAAAATTTTATTGTTGGCATGCAAGTTTTTGGGCAAGGTCGATACCAGTGGTGATGGTTTTATCACTTTTGAAGAATTGGTAGAAGACTTTAAAAAGCAAAAGCTGATGAACCAGAGTTACTTGCTGGCTTCTTTTTTGAATCCTTAGATGGAAATAAAGATAAAAAAGTCAGTAGACAATAAGGTTTGGTTTAGAATTTTCATCAATGAAATTGAAATCAGAAATAGTTATTTTGTTTTTTTTTAAAAGTTAATTCTATGATTGAAAGGATTATATGGATTATATTTGATATGCCTTATGGATTTTGAAAGAACGCTATGATTTAAATCTTTGATATCATGTTCCAAATACTCGCAACTTGGGGGGAAAATTGTATTTTCATCTATTTTTAAGCCATAGGTCTTTAATCTTTGGAGGCCAAGAGGAAGGAAACGAGTTTTTAACCAAATTCTGCGACCATGGTTGGTGAGACAAAGGGTTTTTATCTTGGTGTTTTGGAGATTCAAGGGAGGGACTTTGGCGTCAAGAGTGATCTTGTCGGGATTGTCATTATTGTTTACTTGATTGTGGTCCTCGCCAGCGACATTGTGGAATGATAGATCAATAGAGGTGACGTTGGCGAGAATAGTGGTGATGGAGTGATTAATGTTTTGTACATGGAGTTGGATGAGGTTGTTGAGGGGACCCACTTGAGCGAATGAGCCGTGGAATGTGTGGAGAGTGAGGTGGGTGAGGGACTCGGTGGGGAGTGAGCCGGGTTTGAGGGCGCCTCTAAACTCGGTCATGCAGAGTGTTTTGAGGCCTCGAGGCAAGACGCCGGGGTTGAGAGGTTGATTGTAGTCGTCGAGGTTTATGTAGGTCAGTGAGTTGGAAAGACTGCCGAGCGAGAGTTGTTTGTTGTAGTTTGTCAGGCAGAGTTTGGTCAAGCTTGGCGGCAAAGAAAGGATGGGCTCGTTGTAACTAAACATATCGAGAGTCTCGAGAGACGCGGGCAGGGTGTCTGTGCTCAATTGGCCATGCGAGTAATTGACCCTGAGGTTCTTGAGAGTCGGGGGCAAGAGTCCCTTACTCAGGCGTAAGTAATGCGAGACCAATGTGACGAGGGTAGCTGGTAAGTCGTCAAAAGAGTTATCATTGTACTGGTTCTTTATGTTGAGTTGGTGGATGTGCGGTGGAATCTGGACCTGTTGTATCGGCGCACCAAGTCGAGTAGATATGTTTCTTACCCACTTTTGATTACGCACCCATTCCAGTCCCTCGCTCGAGTTGATGTTGACAACAGTGTTTTCGTACTCTCTGTCCAAGGGAATCACCAAGTTCTTTATACTTTCAAAACTCGAGATATAGTCCAAATCAGTGACCGACGACGGTATGATGATTGGCTGTGGGGCTCGGATCTGGTAATTCAACGGAAGACTCAGTCTCTTGAGATTGGCAGGCAACTGCACCAACACTTGATCCACAAAGCCACTGTGTGTCAGCGCATAGGCACTCTTTATACTCAGATCTGTGACACTATCAGGCAATCGACTACCACTTGCACCCATCTCTTCCTCTACATATATCTCTAATCTCTGCACATGATCACCGACAATCAACCCTAGATCCAAACCATGTTGTTGCGCACTATCATCAGCATTCCTACTCCCAGAGACTTTGTCACCCAAAACCAAATCATTGATCACATGTCTATGTGCATTGGCAATATACTGATTGTATTCATCTAGACTATCAATCTTTAATCTAAACGATATGTTGTGATCTAGTTTATCCTTATAGGACAACACAGACAGATATTGGTGATTACTATTCAAATACTCGACACCTTTGATCTTGTACACAGTATTTTGACCAACGAGATTTCGAATCACTGATCTAATATACACGTTCCTCCATACCAAGTAAAACAAATCTGACTTCATTATTGTTATTGTTTCTTATTATTGTACTATCTTATTGTACTATCTTACTACATCATCTTGCCATAACTGTGGTGCTTTCAACATTTAAAACCTTTTCAAAGGGGTGAAAGATTGTAAAAAAAATTTCAATCAGTTTTTTAAAAAATATTAGTAACGTGATATTTCATGCAACAATATGTCCATGGTAATAGAGATTTTAAACTTGCTGTTTCTACAAATTGTTTTTTTATTTGACTCCCAGCATCATATTGTCTCTTGGTATATAAAAAATAGAAAAATCTAGTTTGGATGGATAAACAAGAAATTATTATATTCAAGTCTTTTGTTGTTGCATAAAATCTAAGATCATTCATATCAAAAATTAAATTTCGAAATCAGATGGTAGAACTGTATCTTTTTCTAGTATCTTTCCCATCCTGGGTCAGAGTTGTTAGGTTTTAGTCATTTTTTCGATCAAGATGATATATCTGATATATTTCCAGTCGAGGTTGAAGAATTCATCATTTTTCTTCATATTAATAAGATTGAATATGATATCAATATTCCTATTCCTCTTGAATATCTTTTAAATTGATTAAAAAATAAAAATTACAATTTCTTTAGCTTTGACAAATGGGGTCAGATTCCCCGTCCTTATTAATCCACCACTGACATGAGTTTTTGCAGATTTTTTTTTAAAATTTTTTTAAAATTTTCAAATAAAGATATTTTTTTTTTTTATTGCACACAGATACAGATACAGATACACACACAATACAATGGGACAACATCTCTCAAAAGAGGATGTCAAGTTAGAGATTGAACAGTATCTCCGCGTCTGCTTCCTGAGCATGGACCAGGAAGACCGACAAGGGTCACACATTCAGTCATCGTTTAATCTATCGACTGCATCCGTATGAATCTATCTATCTTACCCACATTATCTCTGTCAATGGCACTGTTCTAACTATTCACTATATCAATATCACAGGCACAAAAAGAATCTGTTGAAGCATATCTACACTATCTCAGTACTAGCAAAGAGACGAAACCGAGTATCGATGATTTTATCAAAAGCTTTAGTGCATCTATATTTTTAAAAAGAGAAGAGGAGCAAGATGATCAACAGCAACAACCTGACACAACATCGACAGCAGATGTAAACATAAAAGATGAGGATCACAAAGATAAAGATAAAGATAAAGATGAAAAAGATAAATCATCAGCAGAGGACACATCAGACACACCAGATAAAAAAGAAGAGCAAGAGGAAGAGGAGGATCCATCTGAAAGAAAAAAGAAAAAGAACATTAGATACAAGAAAGGCAGCTTTGAGGCTAGTTGCTTTGATGGCGACGATATATCTATTCAAATCCTAAAGACACATATTGGCAATAGCAGTACTAGTGATTTAAACAGTAGTAGCAATAGTACACTACCAACAGCACCAGCGATTCAACTACCCAAACTGTTTGAAAGGGTGTTGTCACAGTACCACCAACAACAATTCAAGCCACAACCCAACGAGTATTTAAATAGTTGGGAATACTTTGACGAGCTAAACTGTGCGCCTATATTCTATGATCTCAATCCTCTATACAACATGCTTCACAGCGACCAATACTGTATTCAAGAGAAATCATTGTGTATTCCTTCATCTACCACATCTGGTGATTACGTTATTACCCAAGTAAGTGTTTGAAAGCGGTTCTATATCTATCTATCCATATACTAACACCTATCTCTTGTCTACAGGAATTCATCAAAGGAGTACTCAAAGCATTATCAACCTATATCAGTCCTCTACCAAACTCTATTCACTTCAACGACACACATATCCCTGCCTCTATCGATTATACACAAAACAATGTCCTTAGATTCCATCCAAACGTTTTGCCAATACTAGAGGTACTAAAGAGGAACAGCAAAGATACCAATAGTAATAGTAGCAATAGCAATAGTAATACAGAACAACAACATAATAATACAGATGACGATGATACTTTTTATATTATATACAAGAAATATCAATACTCTTTGGATGGATTAATTAGATATAGTAATCAATATTTACAAAAGAATTTAAAGACTACAAACTTTATCTTGTATCAACTTGTACAGCTATTATCGTTTCTTCATGATAAAGAGGTAGTTCATGGTAATCTAACACCTGCCAGTATACAACTGGACAATAGAATGTGGGTAGGTGTACATGGATTCACGTTTCCTTCATCGCCCCTATACCATACGCCAGCACTATCACAGAGCTCATTACAGGACTGTGCTGTGCAACGTTGGATCACTGGCGATTTGAGTAATTTTGATTATCTCATGATACTTAATAAATTGGCTCACAGAAATATCGGCGATCACATGAATCATCCTGTGATGCCATGGATTATAGATTTCACTAGAAACCCTCTACTCCCCACAACTACAACAACAACAGGTACAACAGGAAACAACAGCACAGCAACAGACGGATGGAGGGATCTAAGTAGAACAAAGTATCGTTTAAACAAAGGTGATGAGCAATTGGACTTCCAGTTCCACAACGTGCCAGAGGGCACAGAGAATCCCCATCACATCTCTGATGTGTTGTCTGAACTCACCTACTACAGCTACTTGGCCCGACGCACACCGGTGCCCTTGTTGAGACGATTTGTCAGAACCAACTATGAACCCAACGAATACCCCAACTCGATGGAACGTCTCTATCGATGGACACCCGACGAATGCATACCCGAGTTCTTTACCGATGCCTCGATATTCACCTCTATTCACGCCGACATGCCCGACCTCCTCATTCCCGAGTGGGCCGCTTCCAAAGAAGAGTTTATCCAGATCCATATGAAGGCACTCGAGAGCGACCAAGTATCCAAACAGCTCCACTGCTGGATCGATCTCACGTTTGGGTATCTCTTGAGCGGCGAAGACGCCATCAAGGCCAAAAACATGGCGCTGATGGACACAAGCGTGCCCAGAAACTCGGGCATTGTGCAGCTGTTTACCAAGCCCCACCCCAAAAAGATCCTCAAGAGTCCCCACCCCATGTCGGCCAGTGCCGCGCCTCTCGGTGGCAGCAACACTTCCACACCATCGTCGTCGCTGGATCCCAACTCTCTCCAAAGCAATGCCAACACCATTGCCCTCAGCAACAGCAGTGATCACGACTTTATTATCAAGTTCAACGATTTTGGCGTTGACTATTACAGCAATCCCATCTCGACCAATCGATCAGACTCATTTGGGTCCAATTCATCATTCTCTGCTGCCAACACCAATATGCCCTTGTCGTCTATCTACCATACACCCAACAGCACCACCGCCAATCCACTGTCATATTCAAATCCAATCTCATCGTCGCCCCTAAACAACAACAGCAGCAATGTGTTAAACAACATCAACATCAACACCAACAGCGGCAGTAATAGTACTGGTACTAGCAACAATAGCAACACACCCTATCAACCAAGAGTCAACCCCACCATCAGTAGCAATCAAACCAATGCAAACAGCAACACCAGCAATAGTAGTGGCAATACCAACACCAACTCGATGAAACAAAGATCATCATCATCCAAAAAGGATGACAAGCCATTCTCCAAATATCTGCCAAGCATATTCCAGCCAACCAGATCCAACTCATCGGGATCGTCGGCTTCCGCGCCTATTGATCAAAATATAAATTCACTCAAAGACGATAGCTTTTCTACCTCACCATCATCAGTTCCTATGGAGTCCATGAGCAGCGGTGGTAATCAATCTGCCAACACACCTTTATCGCCCCCCTATGGCTCATCAACCAAACACCAACAACCCTTGATTCACTCAAAGAGTGAAGAATCCATGATTAAAAAGTATGGCAATGGGTTGTTCTCTTCCATGGGTATCACCAAACCATCATCCTCTTCACCAAACGTGCCCACAACCAACAACAATGTTGGAAACAATTACGATAGACACCATCACAATGAACCAACATCGCCCATATCACCACCATCGCCCATCAGCCAATCAGACAACACCATGGGCAAGCCGGTGACATCGCCACACTTGATGACGGCCATCAACAACTCACCAACGACCACAGCCGATCTCCCAATCACGCAAATCATGGAGCCTTTGCCCACCGATTTGGAGTTTGGTTTACTGGAATACGACCTCATCAGCGGAAACCAGAACCATCAACCAAGATCGGCTGCATCCTCGTACCAGCACACAGGCGCCCCCGACGCCTGGGACTATTCATATGTCATGGCACAAAACAGCAGTATATTCATTGACAAGCTGCTCAATCACGAAAACAACTCATTGTTTAACCAAAACTTTGAAAAGCTCTATGCCATCTACCAACCCTTGGAGTACAAGTACTCATCCATTGAGTATCCCGACATCCTTTGCTGGCTCTCTAGCAAACAGGCACAAAAGCTCGATATCATGAAATCCAACGACATGTTTGCACTCGGCTGCATCATCTCTGAGCTCTACCAAGGCTTCCCGCTATTCACATCCCAATCTCTGGAACAGCACTTTAATAGCAATAGAGGCAGCAGCGGCAACAATAGCAACACCTATGTACCCCCAGACTATGTAAAGAACAAACCAATCCAACTGTACCCAATCACATACAACCTCCCCAACCCCATACGTGAGGTTGTGTGTCGATTGATTGATCCAAACCCTGAAGACAGAATCACACCAAAAGAACTCCTTTCTTCGCCTATATTCCCCAACTATTTTAAACAAATGTACCATTTCCTCTGTCACTACCATTCGCTGTACACCGCTGAAGAAAAGCTGGTGTTCACATTGGCCAACATTGGCGCTGTTACCTCGTTGCCCAACGAAGCCATGGATCTTATTCTTCCCTACATTTTGGAGCTATTCAACCATCCCAACACCATGGTGTCAGCATTGATTGATCTCCTCGATCCCCTATCCCAGAGACTGGGCCCATTGCTCTCGCAGACCTACTTATTGCCCTGTCTCATCAACCTCTACCAGCGACACGAAGACCATCTCCTCCAATGCCACCTGATCCAAATACCCATGATTGATATGATTGTCTCAAGATTTGGCCGAGACATCTATATTCACCACATCCTGCCCTTCTTTTTAGACTCACTCAAGACCAATCCCCGTGAGAACCCCAATCACGAGATGCTCACCACCGGGCTGATCAAGATATCCAAGATCTTGGGCATTCCGCTAACCATCAGATACATCATGTATCCCCTCTTGGTGGCGTTGACCAAGCCCCATCTCCAGCATCTCAACGAACCCTTGATTGCCATTGCCAGCAGTCTGGGCGAATCTGTGATCATCAAGTTCTATTTCCCAGCCATCTTTATCCTCATCCAAAAACACTCGTCCAAGGCCACCCGATCCGAGTCTATCCCCTGTACGTTGCTGTCGTTACTCCAAGAGCTTATTCTCTTGGTCAAACCCGGACTGGTGCTCAGATATCTCTTGAAAGAGTCGACCCAACTCGCCTCCCTCCTGCTCAACCCCTCGAATCCGGCCCTCCTCTTGCCCCTCGCCGAGACCCTCTTGCGTATCTCTGGCAGAATCGGTGTAAACAACACCAAAGACTATATCCTAAAGTATCTCCAACAATTCTTTTCAAACTATAGCGATCTCTATGGATACAGCGGCCACAATAGCTACAGTCTGATCGACACCTCAGAGGCTTCCAAACAACTCCGTGCCATCTATTCGCCCGAGATGACCTATTTCCTCTACTACAAGCTGGCCAGGATCATTGGCTTTGAGATTATGCGTTCCGAAATCAGCGACAACTCGCTCATTGAGCACATTATGATGATCTACATCAAAGAGAACCACATCAAGTCGGAAACCCCACCCTCAACCATCCCCCCCTATGTCTCGGACGAAGGCCTCTATGACGACTTTGAAGAGACTCTCGATCACAAGATCAGTCTCACATACAAGCTAGACGACTATCAAGACTATGACGACCTCATCAATGACCAGTCCTTTTCCTTCCAAGGAAACATTATCTCTTGCTACAAGGAGCACAACGCCTCGATCAAGTCCATCGCCATGTCGCCCTCAGAGTCTATTTTTGCCAGTGGATCTAAAGACAATTTGGTCAAGATATGGTCGCTGGAAAGCACACGATCGCTCGCTACCTACAACCAGCACATGCACACTGTACACTCTGTCAAATTTATCTCTTCCCTCGTGGCCAGCTGCGATATCACCAGCATTCAGGTCTGGGACCCCGAGAGCAAGGTCAAGGTGAACCTCTTTTATGAACCCAACGGCAGCTATACCTGTTTTGAGCCATTGACTAACAAATACATTGTGGCCTCGTCCAGCGAGTCGACTCTCAACTTTTATGATCTCTCGCTTGGCATCCAAACCCACGAATGGGCACTCGCCTACCAAACTGGCTCCTCGATCAGATGCTTGTCGACCTCCAACGATCACCACTATACCTCGTCCAACGCCTCGCACAGCAGCTACAGCAACACCACCACCATACCCACCTGGGTAGCCGCCGGCTCGTCATCTGGCATGATCAGCATCCTCGATACCCGTACAGGCACCATTCTCGAACAATGGAAGACCCACGACGGCCCCACCATCAAACTCATTGGCCAGGGAACCCGATACTTGATCTCGTGCTCAGAGAAATCTGTCATCCAATGGGACTTGTCCAACTCGCCTCCAAGCATCAAAAAAATGTGGAAAGGCTTCAAAGACGCCATCACATCCATGTCACTATGTCAAAATGACCTCATTGTCTCTACAGGCAACAAGATCACCTCTATCTCTCTTCTCGACGATACCTATTCCAACTCTTCCAATTACAACACTTTTCGTGTCAATGAGGGCATTCGTTTGAATGTCCAAAAGCAAACAAACATTCAAAGTCTATCCTTCTTTCCACTCCATCATCTATTATTAGCAGGCACTGAAGATGGTCATATTTATATATCTTGATCGTAATAATAAAATAAAATATATGTAAATTAAATTTAAAGAAATAAAATTATCTTATTTTATAACAAATAAAACCAAATTGAATACCTCATTGCTTTTGCTGTATGTCTAACGATATCATTTAGATTGGAAATAATAGTCAACAAAAAGTTGTTAAAAAGAGAGTAAAGTAGTAATTGGAAAAGGCCTCAATCATCAAAAGTTGACCGGAGACTCTTTTTTTGACCAAGAGAGGAGTATTAAACTATTGGAAAGGCTCTTTGTCTTTGTGAAAAAAAAAAAGTTTTTAAATCTTATTAACGTACAACAAGAAATAGATAAATCCCCTAAGGTTTTTTTTGTTTCTTCCTTTAATACATCAACTCTTTTAGACTAAATGTTGGTCAAAATCTTTTTTTTCATTTTTTAAAATTTATAAAAATTAATTAAAATTAAATCAAATCAATTAATTTAATCTCAAGAGTAATAGTAATATTGAAGGTGTAATAAATATATTAATGTCTGAAGAAGAAACATACGGCTCTTGTTCCTATTGGAATACACGCTATCAACAGTATATAATCATACATTCATATACATATACATAAAGTTTGTTATTCCCACTTTTTATTGTGGGCATTTTTACTCTCAAAATTTTATCTGTGTATATTGTGATTGAGATTGACTGATAAATCATTTATTGACATTTTATTATGACTACAAATAATAGGGAATCTACTCCTTTTGATTGGTACCAATCATTTATTGGTCTAAAGAGTTATTTTGAATCATTAATCAAACTACAAGATGACATATTAATGGTTGGTTGTGGTAATTCCCGTAAGTATTGATTGACATTGTCATCACTATACTGATTTTAATAGTTATTAATTCAATCTATACAATAGTATTATCTGAACAAATGTATGAAGCAGGGTATAAATCAATCGTGAGTATGGATATTTCACCAGTGGTAATAGAACAGCAAAACCTCAGATACAGGGACAAATATCCAGATTTACAATTTCTAGTTGAAAATGCATTGGATATGAGCTTTCAAGATAACACCTTTGACATTGTTTTGGATAAAGGCACTTTTGATACAATCATGGTAAGTGTGTGTTGAGATGCTGCTGGTGTATAGATTAGTGTATTAAACCAATTTACTCTACCCTTCTATCTAGTGTGGCGATAATTCACAAGAGAATGCATTGATAATGTGCCAAGAAATCAACAGAGTCCTCAAACCTGGTGGAAAATACATCATTATCTCCTATGGCGCTCCCAAAGACAGAGAGTCGCACTTTAGCAATGCATGTGAATGGAAAAGGGTAAATATAGCATATATTCAATTCAACCAACCTGATCATATTGATTACTAACACCCACACCCCACACTCAACATTTAATCACAGATTGACATTCAAACCATAAAAAAACCAGATTCCAAAAAATCTACCTCTGTACACTATATTTATATCATGACAAAACTTGATTGAACTAGCTTAGCTCCATGTGTGTACTAACGATATATAAATAGATATATACGTATGTAATAAACTCAATACTTGGTCTTCCTCTTCTATGCCCCATTCCCGACATCGGGACTCACGATGCCATCTATCTCTATTTGGTGTTTGTGTGTTTTTTTTTATTTTTCGCAAGTTTTTTTTTTTTCTTTTTTTTTTTTTTTTTTCTTTCTCTCGGAAAAGTGTGCGAGGGTGTTCTTCATTTTTTCTTTCTTACATTCATTTATATATATATTGAAAGTAGTACACACCACCACTGAGCTTTAGTTTGTGTTGTTGAATAAAAACTTTTACAACTAAATCTCTTCTCACAATCATTCTTCGAGAAACAACTTTTATTACAATCCTTTCCCTACCACCATAGTAGTTATAGAGGTCCAAGTCAAACCTACTAATTAGTGTTTTAATCATGGTATTATTCTTTAAAATTTCAGGTAGGTATTGAGGGTAGAGTGGAGATGGGTGCAATAGATAGGAATAAGGAAATTAATACAACATACAATACAGATCCAAACTATCTTATCTATATGGGTATTGATAAATATGAAAATGAAGATCTCATTAAATTTGGATGGCCAGAAGATATTTGGTTTCATGTAGACAACTTGTCATCGGCTCACGTTTATCTTCGTCTTAAAAAGGGTGAAACAATCAACGATATTCCCGCAGATGTTTTGGAGGAATGCTGTCAGTTGGTCAAACAAAACTCTATTCAAGGTTGCAAAGAAAGTGCTGTCGATATTGTCTATACCCCATGGGCAAATTTGAAAAAGACTGCAGGTATGGAAGCCGGTCAAGTCTTTTACCACAACGAAAATGCCGTCAAGGTCGTTAAAAATGTGAAAAAGAATCGTGAGATGGTTAACAGAATTGAAAAAACCAGAGAAAAACGTGAAGTCGATCTCAGAGGTGAAAGAGACCGTAGAGATAAATTAGAAAGAGAAGAAGCCAGAGCTAAGCAAAACGAAAAGGTATTATTATTATGTACACTAGACATCATTTACATCACCATTCTCTAACACAATTACTATGACAAAACACAATAGAAAAGAGCAGATATTAAAGCAGCCGAAGAGAAAAAGAAGGCTGAGGAACTCAAAAACTATACTTCAGTGATGAAGGAAACAAACATGAAGTCCAACAAATTTAATTCCATCGATGACGATGACTTTATGTAAAACTCTCAATCTCTAACCATCTAATTTAATACTGGGTTACACATCATCACTAGTAATACTATTGTAATTGTTGGATCACAAACATGTCCCAATCATCCCTCCCTGCCCTTTTATGGACCATCAGAAATTATTTATTTTTTGTTTTTTTTTTTTTTTTTTGTATTTATTTTTTGTTTTTTCGATAATAAATGCGCGCAACAGCACACATTGAATTATATTAATAACCTAATATAGGCAAATGTATCAACACCTAGCCACTATGTTGAATTTAATGTGTTTTTAGCATTTCCCAATACCTCTGAGTCATCCATATGTGTGTGTCAAAATATACGTGTATTTACACAATCAAAAACTGTTTTATTTTTGGATGAAAATATCTAACCCGCCACAAGAAATGATTTTCATTTTTTTTTTCATTTTTTTTGATTTTCACCAATTTTTTTTTTTAAAAAAAAAAAACACTCGTGATCAAAAAAGCGATTAGGCCTCCTGTGCTAAAATTTTTTTTCTATTATTTTTTTTAAATAGCTTTGCTGCTGTATTCTAAAAAAAACTTTAAGCAACATACACACACACACAACAACACAATAGTGGTTTAGTGCATTTGTTTACTTCTATTTTATATCTTCTATATCATCGAGGTCTTTTGTAGTAGTAGCGCTATACAATTATTATATTCATACCCATCCCGAGATAATATCTAGTATTAGTATTATTTTCACCCTACCAATAACCTTCTTAGTTTTCACCCCCTTCACTCACACTCACATTTTCACTCAATCTTCTTTCTTTCAACAACTCAACATCAACAAATTCAAAAATGTCGTTAGCTTTTCTTGAACCTTATTGGTATAGTTTTGTTGATAAATTTGGTGAAGATTTTCTCATCAGTTATGGAACTTTCTTTGCTCATCAAGCCTTTTACTTTGGTGCCTTTATTCCATTTTTCATTTGCGATTTTCTTCCTTTTCTCCAAAAGTATAAAATCCAACAAGTAAATATCACAATTTGAATTTAATATTTAATCATACAATGGTATTAACCTTTTTTTTTTACTTTACTTTCTAAAGAACAAAACAAATGATTGGAAATCTCAATTGAATTGTACATTTAAAGTACTTTTAACTCAAACCTTGGTTCAATTACCCATGATGATTATTTTCCATCCAGCCATTCATGCCACCGGTCTTAGAGCCAAAGCTCCATTACCATCCCTCCCATATTTATTATTAACCCTTACCTGCTCATTTATCATCGAGGACTTTTACTTTTATTGGGTACACAGAGCCCTTCATCATGGTATTTGGTATAAATACATTCACAAAATGCATCACGACCACTCTGCTCCATTTGGTATCACTGCTGAATATGCTCATCCAATTGAAACTCTTATTCTTGGTGTTGGTACTGTCATTGGTCCATTCTTATTCTCTCGTGATCTCTTTACCCTTTGGGTATGGTTGGGTGTCAGATTATACCAAACCGTCGAGTGTCACTGTGGTTATGATTTCCCATTCAACCCAACTAGACTCATTCCATTTTGGGGTGGTGCTAAATTCCACGATTTCCATCATGAAACTTTTGTTGGCAACTATGCTTCCACTTTTACCTATTTGGATGCTATGTTTGGTACCTCTGACAAATATCTCAAAAGACTTGATGAAAGAGCCGCTAAAAAATCACAAACTAAATCTGAATAGATTATGTGGTAAATTATTTTTATTTATATATAATATTTAGATTTTATTATATTTTAAAATGTATAAATAAAAAAATATTATAATGTAAATCACTATTTTTTTTAATATATATATATATATGTCTGTGTAATCTAAAAATTTTCTTTATAAAATTGATATCTACAATTATTATAACCATTAAACTTTTTACAAAAACTTTGAATCTCTTTTCCAAATGTCTTGGGTCCACAAAAAAATAAACCAATCTTTTCATTGGGGTGTTGATCAGAGATTTCTGTAAAAATTCTTTCAAAATTTGGTCTACCAAACATTGTAAATGATTTTAATCCTGTAATGAAATCTGAATGTTCATTGGTATCGATCGTTGACATACCTTCTACAATTTTATTCCAATCCTCCAATTCAAGTTCACCAGTGAGAAAAGTTTGCATTTGTAGAAAATCATTGGGGTTATCTTGTTCCAGTTTGCCAAGGATTGTACTAAACCATTGGAAAGAATTCTTTTCTCTGCTGATCCAGAGGAAATAGATTTTGTTAATGGGTGGTTTATCGAGGTTTTGTTGAATTTGTATTTTAATGTGTTTTAAAATGGAAGAGAAAGGCGTGACACCAATGCCTGCACCGATGAGAATAGCTGTTTTATATTTAAATACATCTTGACTTGCTGCACCAAAAGGTCCATCTATTCTAAAAATTGGATCCCCATTGGGATCTTTGAGAAGGTCTCTATGAATAATACCTAGTTTTTCATTTGGATTTAAAAATTTATACAGTTTACCTGTCCAGTTGCCAACTATGTTGATGTGAACTGAAACAAAAGATTCTTCGGGTGCAGATGTAATTGTAAATGGATGCCATTCATGTTGTGCAATAAATGGACAGTTTAAATATAAATATTGACCTGCTAGAAAAGTAAAATTATCTCTTTTAAATCTAAGTTCGAGTACTTTGGATGGATGTTGTTTAGCCACTGCCAATAAAACCTCTTTGTTTCCTCTATAAATTCTAAATATTCTTTCAATTGCATAAAATAACATTGGTGCAATAACCCACATCCATGATTGTGGATCACTTTTTAATAATTTGGCGTACCCATGAAAGCACAACAATACGAAATAGGGTATAAAAAGATGATGTGTGTAATAAAATATTTCAAACATTGGTCTTTTAATTTTCTCTATTGAGGAGGTCATCATCAATAACAAAATCAATACCATTAAATGACCTGTTAACCCGTAAACTGATCCATAAAATAAATATAGTTTTGTAAAATGTTGTTTTTCTTTACTAACATTTAAATAATAATCAATTTCTTCAATTGGGGATCTAAGTACTTTTTCTAAATTTATATAATGCGAAATTCTTTTTTTTTCTATTAATTAATTTGATATAAAAGTTTTAAAAAATATTTACATACACATGTATTATCGTACCAACTAATAAACCCAATCCACACATTTTATGTAGAGAAATTGATCTATCAATTGGAATATAATTATTAACCCATGTTCCTCGAAGCCATGATAATACATTTCTTAATACAGGTAAAAGTAGAAGTGCTGAATTCAAATTTATAATTAAAGCTGATGCTCTTGCAAAACAAAAACTTAATCCTAAATAATCTGTCAATTCTGAATAATTATATAAATCTAAATACAAGTTTAATATTAGTGATTTGTAAATTTTTTTAATATATTTATATTACAATATTACCATAAAATTTATGAATTGCTAAACCTAAATTTAAACAAATATATAATACAATAATAAATTGTTCTATACCTTGGGTCCACCACCAATATTTTAATTTAATAATTATTGCAGACTTGTAATCTTTTTTAGATTCTATTTTGCTTTGATCATCTATCGATTTACTTATATCTTGAGCCAAGGGGTTGTGATTCTGAATTTCTTCTTGTAAAGATACTGGATCATCTGCAATTGATAATGAGCAAGTTTGAAGCGATGATGAAGATGAACCAGATGGCCCTCTTTCTCTAATTTCTGAATGCTCCATTTTATATTTGACCTGTCCTAAATTATTTAGTAACCATTTTAATGACTATTGACTTTTGCCATTATCAAAAAGGAATCTATTATTTTTTTAAAAAAAAAAAAAAAGAAAAAGAAAATAAATTTAGATATATAATTTTTTGAGATCTATAAAAAAAAATTAATTTTTATTTTTTTAATCTACTTATTTTGATTTATCTGACATTTGTGGATAAATAAAGATTCCTATTTATTATATATAAGTAGGAATCTTTATCAAAGTTAATTTATCATTTTAACCAACAACCACAGATACATTAAAATTAATTGGGAAAACTTTTTTATTTCTCAATGGAGTGAAACAGTGGTGCTGGGAAAATCTAAATATATACTAATACTGAAAGTCAAATAAAAAGATTAACCTATATTTAGATACTGCCAATAACCTATGTAAACAGATGGGTTCCATCTCTATCAAAATATCTTTGATGGGGTAGATGGGTTTTTTAAATCAATTTCAACAATGTACACCTGCTGATATTGTTGAAATTGATGGGGGTTTATTATAACTACAAGTTTTATTTATTTTTTAATATGGTTTTTTGAAATTGATTTTATTGTGTACACAAACTGTGGGATTGGGGGTGTGGGAGTTGTTTTAAACAAACACTATTGTGTTTTCGCACAAAAAGTTTTATGTGTGTGAGTAATGTATTTGAATTAAATGTATTTATTCCAAAAAATATACTTTTATAAATACTGATGATTGTGATTTGTTTTGTTTAGTTTATTACAAATTTCACAAATCAAAATGAAGATTAACTTGATATTTCTACTTGTTAGTATTTTAGTATTGTTGAAAAATGAATCCATATTAATTGTTGCTTCTGTAAGTGTTGTTTTGAATAATATTATGGCCAATACCAAACTTGATACTTAGATTTTGTTTTATAAGCATGACGAAGGACACAAGATTACACATAAAGTATTTTTTGATATAAGTTTGTATTTCTCTATCTATATTAATGAATGAATGAATGTGTATTAATAATGGTACAACAAATGCTATAGCAATTGATGGACTACGTTCTGGTAGAATAGTGTTGGGGTTATTTGGAGAGGTTGCTCCACTCACAGTGGAAAACTTTAGATCATTGTGCTTGTGTGATAAAGATAAAACACCTGAGGGTTATCCACTCTGCTACCGAAAAAACCATTTTCATCGAGTTATCCCATCTTTTATGATGCAGGGTGGAGATATTGTTGATCAAAGTGGCTATGGAGAGCCTGTTTCCATTTATGGTGGTTTTTTCAAAGATGAGTCTTTTCTTGTAAAACATGATTCCGCTGGAATTTTATCAATGGCAAATGCCGGAAATGATAGTAAGTATTTTATTCATACTTGTGTACATTGTTATTAATTAATTTTTTTCATTTAAGCTAATGGAAGTCAATTTTTTATTACTTTTGCACCAACACCTTGGTTAGATGGGTATGTATACAAATAAATTCTACAATACAGGCTGTCAGATGATATTAACCTCATTGCTAAATAGCAAACATGTCGCTTTTGGAAAGGTGATCCAGGGGATGGAGTATGTCCATAGAGTTGAATCTCATGGTTCTCTGCCAATTGGAACACCCACAAAGAAAATTGCAATTCTTCATTCTGGTGAATTATAGTGATCAATCATTGATTGTGGTGATGGTGTAACACACATATTGTAATTTAAAATAAATCATTGATTGGTTGTTTGAGTCAGTTGGGGTTGGATAAATCTTTTTTTCATTTTTAAAATTTTGAAAATTTGCCTTGTGTGACGCATTCTTGTTCTTTTTTTTTTTTTTTTTTTTTTTTTCTAAAATTTATCTTTTTTTTTAAAAAATATGAACAGTCAAAGTAGTGGACAATCACAAACACAACAATTTAAACTTACGACAATGCAAAAGGGATTCTTAATCATCTTTGCCATTTTATTGGTCACATTCTTTGCCTTTCCATCAGATGCCGTATGTATAAGTGACACGGAGTGTATTGTTCGTTGACTAATATGATTTTGATTGATTGCTTATTTTAGAAACAAGGCCCCAAGATCTCACACAAAGTCTTTTTCGATATTGGTAAGTGTGCAATTGACAAATTAGCCCCACAGGCGATCAAATATTAATCGGTATATAATTGATATTACTAGAAATTGATGGTCAAGCTGCAGGTAGAATAGTATTTGGTTTATATGGTAAAACTGTTCCAAAGACAGTTGAAAACTTTAGAGCTCTTTGCACCGGTGAAAAAGGTACTGGTGCCTCTGGCAAACCACTCCATTACAAGGGCAGCAAATTCCATCGTATTATTCCAAACTTTATGATTCAAGGTGGTGATTTCACCAGAGGTGATGGTACCGGTGGTGAATCAATCTATGGTAAAAAGTTTGAAGATGAAAACTTTAAGATCAAGCACTCTCAACCAGGTCTCTTATCCATGGCTAATGCTGGTCCAAACACCAACGGCAGTCAATTCTTTATCACCACCGTCGTCACCTCTTGGTTAGATGGTAGACACACCGTTTTCGGTGAAGTCCTCGAGGGAATGGATTTAGTTAGCAAGATTGAAAAGATTGGTAGTGGCTCAGGTGCTCCATCCAAAGTTGTTACCATTGCTGACTCTGGTGAACTTAAACTTTAAATAAATAATATTGCCATTATACAAAAAACAAATATATCTTTAGATTTATATCGTTATGGATTTATAGATTTAGGTTTAGATTTAGATTTATATCTCGATTTATTTAAAATTTACAGAAGCCAGGATATCTTGGAATGGGGATTACATCTCTAATGTTTTGTAAACCAGTTACGTATTGAAGGAATCTTTCAAATCCGAGACCAAAGCCACCGTGGGGTGCACTGCCATACTTTCTGAGATCATTGTACCAATCATATCCGTCGATGTTCATGCCCATCTCTGACATTCGTTTGTGGAGATGATCGAATCTTTCCTCTCTGATGGAGCCTCCGATGAGCTCGCCAATCTCTGGTACCAAGAGATCCATGTTTTCGACGGTATTAGAGTCTTCCTCGCTTTCTCTCATGTAAAATGGTTTGATGTTCTTTGGCCAATGGGTGATAAACACTGGCACACCGTCATAGTGATTGGTGATATACTTTTCGTGTTCTCTGGCCAAATCGATGCCCATGCTGACGGGGTTTTCAAACTTTTCTTTGGCGGATAAAAGAAGCTGAATGGCATCTTTGTAGGGTAATCTGATGAATGGTGAGGCGACAGTTTTCTCTAGTCTTGCCAAAAGGTTCTTGTCGACACGTTTGTTAAAGAAATCAATGTCATCCTTGCATTCAATCAATATATTCTTTACCAAATATTTAACAAAGTCCTCTGCAATGTCGAGGTTGTCGGTGAGGTTGATAAAGGCGATCTCGGGCTCAATCATCCAAAACTCTGACAAATGTCTCGAGGTGTTGGATTTCTCTGCTCTAAAAGTAGGTCCAAATGTATACACTCTTCCGTGAGACGAGGCAAATATTTCGGCCTCCAATTGACCAGATACAGTGAGATAAGCCTTTTCACCAAAAAATGGTGGTGGTGTATTTGTTGTTGGAGTTGTATTTTTAGTAGCAGTAGTAGATGTAGGAGGAGGAGGAACAGTGGAAGAAACATGGAATTGCTCGCCACCACCTTCACAATCGCCTGCGGTAATGATTGGTGTGTGAACATTGATGAATCCATGTCGATTGAAATAGTTGTGAATCAATTGAGTTGAACGATTACGCACACGCAACACGGCACCAAGAGTGTTTGATCTTGTTCTAAAATGAGCAATCTCTCTCAAAAACTCCATCGAGTGGAGTTTGGGCTGAAGGGGAAAGTCTTCTGGACAGTCGCCAATGACTTTGATGCTCTCTAAATTCAATTCTTTCAACTCTGCGTTCTTTCCCTTGCTCTGCACCAAGTTGCCTGTCACAGAAACACATGCACCATGTTTGACGCCCTTGAGGGACTCGGGATTCTCTGCTACGACCTGTAAATGTGCAATACTGGATCCATCGTTGATTTCAAGAAAACTTATACTCTTTTGGTGACGCACGTTTCTGACCCAGCCCTGTATGGTGATTTGGTTGTTGTTGGCGTCGATTGATTGCTGTTGAATGTCTTTGATTCTCAAAGGCCACTGATAAAATCTTTTACTGTGTAAATCTTGACCCAGTGATCTGAGTGTAGTACTCGCACACTTGTTTATCAAATTCATCATCATTAAATTAATCTGATGTCCACGACGCAAAAAAACACGATATGTGGCCTCGGCCTCTTCGCTTTTGCATTTTTTCTCATTTCAAAAAAAATCAAAAAAAAATAAATTAATTTCATATGAGTGTGGGGTGTGTTTGCGCACTCAATCGATGTACAAATAAAGGTGATCCAGTCATTTGGAAAGTGTTGTTTTCTGCTACAAATATGTTTCTTTATTCCATTATTAGAGTAGGGTGCCTGTTATAGTAATGTGGTGTGGGAAAGTATGTGTGAAAATGTGTGTTGGCACTAAAAAAACAAAAATTCAAATGGATAGAGTGGTGAAATGAAAAAAGACCTGTGTGGGGGATGAGATCCAATATACATTGTTTGAAAATGAATCAGATCTCCAAAGATAAATGAAAAATAAAAAAAATGAAAAAAAATATTTAAAAATAAAAAAAAAAAAAAAAAAAAAAAAAAAAAAAAGTAACACCCACCCCCATCACCTTTCATACAAAGAACCCCCACAACTCTAACCACATTATTGGAGTGTTGTATTCACAAATTAAATCATTTTGTGTGTGTATCCCTCCCTCAATAGCCACCCCCTTCTCACCACACCCCCCACACTCACTTATTTTATTTACATACTTTCTTTATCAAAACAATATTTTAATAGTAATAATAGTAGAAGTAGAAGTAGAAGTAGAAGAAATACAGGCACAGCACACTCATTCATTCATCAATCCCAACCATAGTAATTAAAGTATATATCTTTATTTAGAAACCTATACCCATCCCTATATCAGACACTCACCCATTTATAGTTTTACGTCTACCACGATATAGATAGTGCCCCAAATATACACACACTACATACAAATAGTACATCTACTCTGTATAGACATAGATAGAGATAGAGATAGAGATACATACAGATAGAGATGACAGATAAGGTTGAAGAGACAACAGTATCGTCACAACACCCAGACCAGAGCAACACTAGTCTGAATAATGATAAACAACAGCCCACTTGGCAAGAGATCGCCAAGAGCTCATCTTTGTTGGACAGAGTGCCCTTGAACTCCAAATCATGTTCATCACTGACCAGCAGCAACAGTCTCTTGGACGAAGATGACGACACATCATTTAATAACCAGGTGCCTGACACCACCAGTGATTCTTTATCAACAACCTCTACACCTACAACTAGCACACCTCAACAACAAGCTGTCAATTCTGCGACAAACAACAATGTTGACGAACAGAGCAAGAAGAAAAAGAAAAAGAAAAAGAAGAAGAAGAGCACCAGTGGCTCAGCCACAACTCCACCCACAACAGCCACCACTAGTCCTACAGCTTCTACTCTTCCCCCACCACCAGCTCGCTCGGCTGTATCCAATTCCCTACCACCACCATTCCAATCATCCAAGATGATGTATCCTGGCAGCAACAGCAACAACATCAATATCAATCCTAGAGGTGGCAGTGGTATGGGTAAACCTAGTAATCTTAAAAAGAACATCATCTATAACAGCAACAACAACAATAACAACAACATGGCTATGAGCAACAACTTTAATTTCAACAGCTTTGGCAACTACTCCAACTCGAGTATATGGAAAACAGAGACAACAGATGTTGACAAGCAACTGATTAAAGAATTTTGGATGACTCTTAGTGAAGAGGAACGAAAAGAGTTGGTTCGGTCTGAAAAGGAATCATTGTTGAAAAAGATGAAGGATCAACAAAGACACACCTGCTCATGCAATGTTTGTGGTCGTCGAAGAACCGTCATTGAAGAAGAATTGGAAATGATCTATGACTCGTACTATGATAACATGGCTGAACGATTATCTCAAGTTGACCCACCCAATCTTGGTGGTAGTTTTAGTAGTCTTATTACTGGTGCTCTTAGTGGCAATAGTAATCCACAACCACAACCACAACAACCAGCCCCAGAAAAGAGTAAGCCAGTACCCAAATATCAATCTCATCAACAAATGCTTCAACAAGCACAGCATCTTTACCAAAACCCACAAGCACAATCAACACAAACCGTAAAGTTTGGCGGCAATAGTACCGTAACATCGTCGTCGGTGACATCATCAAGGAAAGTACCTAGAAGTAAAGCACATGATCATACACCTATAAAATATGTTCATCATTATAATAACAATGGCAATAATGGTAATAATGGTAATAACAACAGCAGCGCTACTATAACAGAACAAAGACCCAATAGGGTTGTTATTGTTGAAAGCAATACTAGCAATGATGCTAATAATAATAACAATAACAGTACTAATGATAATACCAATGATAATAATGATATGAATAATAATAATACCAACAATTCATTAGCATCTGAAGATCTCAATTACTTGAATCAACATTATATTAAACAACAACAACTATACACAAAACTAAAGAATCAATTAATTACCAGCACCAATAGTCTTAGTCATTATACCAATAGTATTAAAGAAAGCAATGGAGGCTTTAGTATTAATATCAGTAGTAATAAGAGTATTAATATTGCTAATAATAATAATAGTAATAGTAATAATAATAATGGTAATAGTAATAATAGCAATAATAGTAATGTTATCACTATTAATGCTAGTAGCAACAATACCACTACCAACTCTAACAATGGTACCTATCATACATTTTCAAAGAGTAGTCAAAGATTTATGAATATTATGGAAAAGTTGGAAAAGACAGTATCAGATTTACCCGATACTGTTCGTTTTCATTGTGCCCTTCAAGATATCTCTGTTGAAAATGGCACCGTTGTGGATCTTACAGATATCTCTGCCACCATCAATGAACTCCAAAGTTTTCAGAAATCACTTCGTAAAGCCCAAAAGATGAGAGAGAATGAGAATAGATTAAAGGCAATCAATTCTCCTTCTTCTTCCTCAACAACCACAACAACAGTCACATCATCATCATCATCAACTACTAATGCTGATCGATATGGATTTGAATGGGAGAGGGAATTTCTACAACAGCATCAACATGATTGCACCGAAGCTTGTCTTGGGCATGGTGGAGAGGAGATTAAAGATGATGAAAGTGAAGAACAAGATGAGGACGAGGAAGACGAAGAAGACGATGAAGAGGAAGATGATGAACAAGATGATGAAGAAGAAGTAGATGATGAAAATTATCAAATTTTAAGTGCAGAACACCAGCAGCCTTGTTTAAACCAACAGCAACAACATCATCAACATCATCACCATCACCATCATCACCAACCACAGCCACAACCACAACAACGTCATCGTGTTCATAATCAACAACAACAACAACATTTTAGTCACCATCATATTAGTTTCAACTCTTCAACTAGAAATGGACATCACCAACAACAACAACAACAACAACATCATTTTAATAATCATAATAGTCATAGTCATAATCATAATAATCACAACCACCATCATCACCATGAAGAGAATGAAGTATTAAAGCAAAGTAGAAAATACATTATTCAACAATATATCTACCATATCTATCAGCAACAACAGCAACAACTTGAACAGTTGGAACAAGAAAACTCGATAAAGATTGATTATCTCCAAAAGAAACTATTGCTAGAGCAAGCCAATTTCCAAGCCTATGGCGATGTTTGCTATGCACATCACGACGGCGGCGGCGATGACAATGAAGAAGAGTATGAAGATGAAGAAGAGGAAGACGAAGACGACGAGGAAGATGATGAAGATGATGAAATCAATAGTGGTGGAGACGGAGAAACAGTTGACCACCATCATCATCACCATCACCATCACCACCATCATCATCATGCCGGCATTGATGACGATGACCTGATTGTCGAATACTCGTCCTCTTATTCAGATGAAGATGAAGCAGATGATGAAGAACAAGATGATGACGAAGATGATGAAGACGTCGAGTATGATGACGACGATGACGAAGAGGAAGATGATGAAGACTATGATGACGATGACGATGAAGACGAAGAAGATGAAGACGATGATGTCGATGAAGAAGAAGATGAAAGACAGATGGAAGAAGGTAGAAAGATGTTCCAAGTCTTTGCATCTAAAATGTTTGAGCAAAGAGTTTTAACTGCCTATAGGTATGTATATTATTCCTACTACTGCTGTTTATCTGTACTAATCTCATATACACAATACACCTTACAGAGAAAAGCTGGTATTGGAAAAACAAAGACACCTCTTAGAGGAAGAAGAGTTGAATGAAAAGAAAGAGAAACAAGCAAGAGAACAAAAGTTGAAAAACAAAAAGGAAAAGAGAGAGAGACAAAAGGAATTAAAGAAAAAGGAAAAGGAAGAAAAAGAGAGAAAACAAAAGCAAATTGAAGAGGAGACAGAGAGAAAGAAACAAGAGGATCTTTTAATTCAAGAGGAAAAGAGAAAGGAAAAACAAAAACGTAAAGAGGAAAAGAATCTTAAAAAGCTCGAAGAAGAAAACAGATTAAAGCAAGAGAGATTAGAACAGCAAAAAATACGTGATAAAGATAAATTGGATTTAATTAAAAAGCAAGAAGAGATAAAGAGAGAGAATGAGCTAAAGAAACAACAGAAAAGATTGGAAAGAAACAAAAAAGAAACAACTGCTTTAAAGAAATCTAATCAACCAAGAGTCACTGTTTTACCTGATATTGTTCGTAGTAGTAATAGTCATAGTAGTAACAATAGCAATAACAATAGTACTACTACCACCACTACTCCTAATCATACAAACACTACCTCTACTACTAGTAATACAAGTCATACATCTACTACCCCACCTCCAGTAGTAGTAACTAGCTCTAACAACAACAGTAGTAATACTAATGCAACACCTCAAACATCTATTGATGTGAAATCAAATATTAGAACATCAAATGGATCAGTGCCTGTAATGAATGCATCACAAGCTTTTCCAAACACTGTTGTTAATGAAGTTGAACATTCATCAAGTGCTGATCATGTTGTGGTACCAAAATCTCCCCCTCCACCCTCTCTATCTCAATCTCAACCACAACAAGCACCATCACAATATAGTACTCCAATTAAACTACACACCTCTCCCAAAATGTCTACATTGAGTCCAACTTCTCCAAACTTTGTTCCTTCTTCTCAAAGAGCACTTAATCCCTCTGCTGCTCCTTTTGCATTAAGAAATCATCCAACAAATGGAAACATTGTGAATAATAACAACAATAATATGCATCATAATAGCACCAATAGCAACAATCACAACAACAATAATAATAATAATAACAATAACAATAACAATAACAATACTATAAATATGAATCTAATGAATGCATATCAAAATGTTATTGAGAAACCAAACTTCACTCAACAAAGCCATATACCTCATGTTCCACATCAATATCAACAACATCAACACCAACACCAACACCACCAACATCAACAACATCAACAGCACCATCAAAATCAAAATCAAAACCAAATCCATCAACTCCATCAACATCAACAACATATAATTAATAGTAATGGTAACTTTAATTTAAAGAATCAAACATATCAACCCAACACAATGAATATACCAAAACAAACACCACAACCACAACAATCATCAGCATATAATCATCAACCATCTAGTTTGTTTGGAAATAATTTATATTCATCTCAATCTACCATAGACTCTAGAATCGGAAGAAATAATAATAATACTATTTCCAACTCTCAACTTTTGACTAGTGTTGATGGTAACAATGACGATGACATTGACAGTATTCTTCAATTCAACGGTATATCCATTTCTGATTCTGTACCAAGCAAACTATTGGGTATCTCTTCTGAAGCAGACGACGATGATGATCTCTTTTTCTCCAAACCCACACCACTCGAGTCTCTTCGTATGGGTGAGACTATCAAACACGATTTATCATCATTTTGCAACTCGTCTTTGGATATCATCAAGAGCAGTTTTGACCAACAACAACACCACCATCATCAATCTGCCGTAGGCACCATCCCATCCAACACCAGCCCTACTCAATCGGCCTCGTCATTCTTCCCACCCATGTCTCCCAACAACACTGCATTCTCTGCTTTTCCACCCATTTACCAAAACTCTGCTTTTGGCGTAGACAATCCACCTCAACTCTCGCCAAGAAATCCATTTTTCCACAGTTTTGGCAGTGTTGGTAATTTGTTATCATCCATTTCTCAACCTTTGAGCTCCAACAATAATAATAACAATAACAACAATAGTAATCCATTACTTCCACCTTTATCATCAAACAACATCAACAACACCAACAATTTTGTAAATAGTAATAGTAATAGTATTCCATCGACTGCTAGTTTATTTGATCAATCTGCTTATGGTGGATTCTCCCTTTTACCAACCACATTTGGTCACCAAATGTCATCCAACTCTTCATCATCAACATCATCATTCAACAATGTGATTGGTAACCATTTGCACTCAAACAACAACAATATTAACAGCCTCAACAACCTCAACAACATATATCACTAAGGAAAATAAATAAAAAAAAATAAAAAATACAGAGACATATATAAATCCATTGTTTGTTTATTCACCAGAATTAAAATTACATCAAATATTTTTTTTTTTTATTTTATTTTATATCATTTTATTTGAATTGATCACTGGGTTATACGTGTAAACAACCCAAAAATATCTGATATTTTTCGAATATGACAAAAATCCCAAATTACCGAAAATTTTAAAAAACAGACACCCTGCACAAAGTGCCACTTTGCATTTGAAAAAATTCATTTTCCCCACGGTTTCAGAATGAACAGGTTTATCTATTTTTTATTTATCTTGCTATGCATATGTAACTACCACCCCCTTTTGTTGTGCGGGTATAATCAAAAATACTAAAATGTTTATTTAGATATAGTTAATAATAGTATTGTAGTAAATGGTCAATTGGTACCTGAGTTTGAACCTACTGGATACTTAGAGTTACCCAATGCTTATTTTACAGTTGGAACCTATTATGCCAAACCTAAAAATGGTGTATTTCTTAGTAATGCCAACTGCGGCCAGTTTTCCATCACAGACTCTACTTGGTTCTTGAGCACATATTTTTCAGTCAGCGGGGGATGTCGTATAAGTATTTCCTTTATAGTTGTAACAGAAAAGATAAACAAACCAATTCCACTTGTCTATAAATACAACACCACCCTCGCACTCCCCATCAACGTTCTTACAAATTACTCCAATGGTAAGTGTATATTGAATAATCAACTTTTGGTGTAAATGAAATTTATTTTCCTAATATCTGATAACTGGAAAATTGGTTTAGTACAAAATGTTGATACAAGCTTTTCCGTAACAACTGGAAATAGTGTGAGCTATGGTGCAATTACATTAAATTTCAAAAACTGGGGATCAGATATCCTTATACAAAGATCTACTTCATATATCTATAGACCCAAAATCACACAAGGAAACTCTGTCAATGGTAGCTCAACTATATTTAACAACCAAAAAGGTGTAAATTTACCAGTGACCAATTTTACTGCAAACGTTTATTCTGTTGGGACAGATTATTATCTCACCTCATTAAAACAATTTACCCAAGAACTTCCAAGTAAGTCAATATTTACACTCAAGAATGATGAGAATACTAATATAAAAACACCTCTAGGTTTACCAGGAATCGTTTACACAGATTCAAATTCAGATTATATTCCAGATGGAACTGATATCTTGTATTTTAATGTTAAATATGATACTGCTACTAATAGAATTGACCAAACCCATTATATCAGAACAAACAGAGGTGTAGGCTACTCTTATAGAATGGCGATATTCCCATATGGTTTTAAATCTGGATCTCTTGCATCAACTTATCAAATGCAAATATCTTATATATTATCACCAGCCTTTAGTGAATCTACAAACTACGTGGTCTCTACTGGTGGTACAGTTATAATTAAAAGCTTTCCTACTGGTACATCTTGTAAGTAAACTCTATATTGAAGCACATGCTCGTCTCTTTGTGATACTAATATTCATTCTTTGCAAAACTTAGACACAGGTGATCCAATCACTTCATCTTGCACTTTTATAACTGCTATTGGCAGTACCAGAATCTATCGTATTGTGACTGCAGAAGCAGTAGAGGGTATTAGTAGAGTTATATCAAACGTAGGAATATCTGCCATTACCTATGCTAATTTTGATTCTCTAGTTAGTGGCGACTATAAGTCATCAACATTAGAGTTTTCCACCCAATTTGACCTGACATCTCTGATCATTTTGAGTAATAATGGTCGTTCTTCTACATATACTCCAACACCAGCTGTCAACACTATTACATTAGCCAGTATAAAGTCATTTTCATATAAAGATAATAATATCAATCTTGATATAGATCAACCATTTAAAACAGAAGTATATCTTGAAAGCACAGAAACTACTGGAAATGCTCTTGCGATTGTTATTGAAAACAAAGGAGTCACTGAGGATCAAAGATTCCCTGCCTACTATGATCCAGTAAAAAAGCTCTATATATTTGAAATAACTCTTATGCCAAGATTGTCAACTGGAAACCTATATTTTTCGGTCCAAGGTATTTTCAACTTTGAATTCAACAGTGCTTTGATCAAAGAAATTGGCCTTGGGCAACCCCTTAGTGTTTTTTCAAACAATGCCGATGAAATGGGACCAATCGTAATGGAATTAAAAACCAATGGACCTATTGAAATCACACTCTTGGATGGATATACAGAGCTAATGTTTAACATTACAATTTCTGATCCCATCAATGGTTTGTTGAATGGTTCACTTTGGATTGCAAGTGATTTGGATCCTGTTGGCTTTAACTATACATTCACACCAGCTGGCAAAAACAAGTATTTAGACTATTATTTATTCTACCCTAAGATTCACAACTATTGTAAGTCTCAGTCCTACTATGTAAAGGACATGAAATTAATGGATACATCGTATGTCATCAGTTCATTCTACGCCCCATTTATGAATCCATTCTTTGACGAGACTAAAAATTTGAAATTGGATGTTACTTGCAACGCTCTTTCCGATTCCATTGCACCAGAATTGATAAACTTTAACATACTAAACAATGAACCCATCGATGTTTCACTCCAAAATAGAACTGTAATCATTGAATTCCAAACAAAAGATCAAGTGCTAGGATCTGGTATCGATATTCAAAGACACCCACCTACTGTGTATGCAGAAGAATTTAACCTCAAATCCATTATTTCTGGAAAGACTGAAGTTTTAGATCCAGTTCTCTATAAATACAGAGCATACATCCAACTTCCCTATGGATTTGGGTTATCTAGAGGTGTATTCTTTTCAATCTACGGTATCATTGATAACCAAATGAACTTTGCAGGATACTCTTCCTCTCAACTTTATCTAGCAGGCTACACAAACAAGATTCAAACCTTTACTACATTTACTCCACAGATCAATTCTCAGTCCTCTAAACTCGACTCAATGGGTGGTGTAGTTACTTTGATGGGATATAATTTTGGTATAGATAGTACAAGCTCAACTTTGGAAATCACAAGTAGAAATGACACAAATGATTGGACACTTAATAATTTTAGTTTTATTACCAATAGAGCATTAATATTTCCAAAAGGACCGACCTTTGAACCATTTAATGTTAGAATTACTAAAGGTGGCCTTAAATCAAATATTTTTACCATTGATGTTTTTTCATCTGAACCTAGTTCATCATCAAGCTCTCATAGTTCTTCCTCTTCTCATTCACCATCGACATCTTCATCATCCTATTCGCCACCCACCCAAACACCAGTGACCAAATGTCCTGGTAATCCATTTGAATGTAGTAATAGAGGTAGTTGTATAAATGGATTTTGTGTATGTAGATCACCCTATGTAACATTGGACTGTTCATCCGAGGTAATTATTATCCCAGAACCTCCAGTTGATCCAGAAAAACCAAATACCAACAATACAGTGATTGACAATGGCACCAATATCAACTATAAATCATTGATCACATTTGACTCTATTAGAGAACTAAGCAATGTAGACACTGTAATCAATAGTTATAAATTCACCCAATGGATCTATAAAAACATAACTACAACTTCTGACAAACCCACCTATTTCTACACCACCACACTCAACCAAACCAATGGCCACCAATTTACAATCAATGTCACTATTGAGTGGTTTTCAAAGAACGAAAACATCACATTTGCTAATCAAATAATTGACATGAAGCCATCCAGTATCAAATACCGTATCGACATGGATCCCTATGCCTTTAGTAGCCAATTAAATAGTCTCCAACTGATCATGGTTGCATCTTTGCAATCCTCCAGTGGCGAGTGTTCTGCGACCGAGAGTGGTTCGACAGAGGACGGTGAATATGTTCAACTGCAAGTCGATAACCACAGTCTCTATGGCAGATTCATTAAAAGAGGCATCATCGATGGCGCCATCAAAGAAGTGACCAACTCATTTTTAGACTCTGTCTACACTGACACATCACTCATCCGAACGACCTCGACCTCTCAAAAATACCTAACGATGAACATTCCATTTTTTAGAAAATTCGTTTCACTCGATCCCGACTTTTCCGTTCTGATCGACAACAAGCCCGCCTCTGACAAACCAGATTCAATCTGCTCCCCCACCAAAAAGGGCCTCACAGGCGCCCAAATCGCGGGCATAGTGATTGGTGCCGTGGCCTTTACTGCTGTGATTGGCATCTCCATCACCTACTATATCATCAAAAAGAGAAAACACGCATTGTTCCAAAAAGACATGCAAATCAAATTAGACAGCGCTAAATAAATCAAACCAACTCCGGCATAAAAAAAACGTTATAAAAAGCCACGAGACGGCTCTCGCGTAAAATTTTTTTGTCGTCTTTTTTTTTTTCATTTTTTTTCATTTTTTTTTTTACGAAAGTGGCGGTGGGCGATGTCGTTCGCGTTTTCTTTTTTTTTTTTTGATTTTTTTTTGATTTTTTTTTTTTCTTTTAGATATATCACTTTCTCAGCCTATATACATACATTTATTTGTTTGCCAATCAATTGCTAAGCAAATATCCTATAATCAATAAATAGAAATGTTAGTATTATTTGAAACCTCTGCTGGTTTTGCTTTGTTCAAAGTCTTGGACGAAGGTAAACTCAAAAAGTCTTCAGACATCAACAAATATTTTGCTACTCCAGAATCTGCTTCCTCAGTGTATGTACTCATGTCTACTGTTGTTAAATATTAAAGTACAAGATACTAATATCACAACAACAACAACAATAATAATAATACAGAGTTACTTTAAAGAAATTTTACAAATTCGATGGCACTTTAGATGCCTTGGAAGCAGCTACAGCTTTAGCAGAAAACAAAGTCCCAGACTCATTAAACAACTTTTTAACAAAGAATGTTGTCAATGAAAAATTATCAGATAAATTGGTTGTTTCAGACCTCAAGTTTGGTAATGCCATCAAGGATCTCTTAAACATTAAAGTATTGTGCGACGATACTACCAATGAATTGATCAGAGGTATTCGTGGTCAATTGACTTCATTGATCTCTGCCAGCGAACACGATCTCAACAGTATGTCTATTGGTTTATCTCACAGTTACTCTAGATACAAGATCAGATTCTCTCCAGATAAGGTTGATACCATGATTGTCCAAGCCATCAGTTTGTTAGATGACTTGACCACCGAAATCAACATCTATGCCATGCGTGCTCGTGAATGGTACGGCTGGCATTTCCCCGAACTTGGCAAGATCATCTCTGGCCAAGCTCAATACGCCAAAGCCATCAAAGCCATGGGTAACAGAAAGAATGCAGTAGACACTGATTTCAGCGAGTTCCTCGAAGAACACGAAGTCGAGTTGGTCAAGGAAGCCTCTCAAATCTCTATGGGTACTGAAATCTCTGAAGAAGATTTGGAACACATCTTTGCCCTCTGTGACCAATTCCTTTCCATCCAAGAGTACCACACCGAGCTCACCGAATACTTGAAGAACCGTATGAATGCCATCGCACCAAATCTTACCATCTTGGTCGGTGAAGTCGTCGGTGCCCGTTTGATCTGTCGTGCCGGTTCCTTGATGAATTTGGCCAAATGCCCCGCCTCTACCATTCAAATCCTCGGTGCTGAAAAGGCCTTGTTCAGAGCCATCAAGACCAAACACAACACTCCAAAATATGGTCTCATCTATAACGCCAAGATTGTTGGTGAAGCTTCTCTCAAAAACAAGGGTAAGATGTCTCGTGTCTTGGCTGCCAAAGCTGCCCTCTCTGCCAGATTTGATGCCCTCTGTGAAGTCTCTGACACCTCTTACGGTATTGCCTACAAGAGCCAAATCGACAGAAGAGCTGCCCAAATGGAAAACAGAGAAGTCCGTAAATCTGCTGCCCCAACCAAAGCCACTACCATTCCTAAATACGATCATACCAAGGGTAATAATCTCACTTCTAGAACTCCAGCTGCCAAGGAAACCAAAGAATCCTCCTTGAAACAAGAAAAGGACGTTGAAATGGAAGACGTTAAAAAGGAAAAGAAGGTTGCCGACAAAAAGAAAAAGGTTGAATCCTCTAGTGAATCTGAATCTAGCAGCAGTGAATCTGAATCCGAATCTGAAAAGAAAAAGGCCGCCGAAAAGAAGAAAGCCGCCGAAAAGAAAGAAAAGGAAGCTGCTGAAAAGAAAAAGTCTGACAAGAAAGAAGACAAAAAAGACAAAAAGGAAGACAAGAAAGACAAAAAAGAAGACAAGAAGGAAAAGAAGGAAGAAAAGAAAGAAAAGAAAGAAGACAAAGCTGAAAAGAAAGAAGACAAGAAAGAAAAGAAGGAAGACAAAAAGGAAAAGAAAGAAGATAAAGCTGAAAAGAAAGAAGACAAAAAAGACAAGAAAGAAGACAAGAAAGAAAAGAAAGAAGATAAGAAAGAAAAGAAGGAAGACAAGAAAGAAAAGAAAGAAGATAAGAAAGACAAAAAAGAAGATAAGAAAGAAAAGAAAGCTGACAAAAAAGAAGATAAAGAAGAAAAGAAAGATAAAAAGAGAAGCAGAGACGACAAAGAAGATGAAAAAGTCACCAAAAAGAAGAAATAAACTATCTATCTGAATTCCAATCCAGTCTAAATCAATCTAATCACCTTTAAACCAAAAAAAAAATAAATTGTTCATATATAATTTTAAATCTTTTGTTACATTTGTTTATTTAGTTTTCTATGATATGTATTAATAATCTAAATAAATAGGAGAGATTTATGAATTGCTGTAGTGCATGATATGTTAACACACTTTGGTTGATCAAAAATTTCAAGTTTTTCATAAAAAAAAGTCTTGATCCAAACCATTTTTTTATTTAGATATTTATTTGGGAGTCCACATTTTAGTTTTTTTAAAAAAAAACTAAATCTCCTCCCATGTCATTAAATTTAATTTTTTTTCTTCACATTAATGCAGATAGAAATGAATAAATATATTGGTGCTTTATTTATAATATTGATTTCTGTGTGTGTTGCTGTTGATTTAACACCCTATGGTATTAAATTGGCACTCACCAAAGAACCACAAAATATTAAAGTCACATGGTTGACAAACGATAAGGGCGACACACCTACAGTTTTATACAGTCGTGCTAGCTTTACCCCCGACGAATCTTCTTCGAATGAATTTTACCCAATTCACAGTAATGCTGGTGCAGTCGAATCTTTTCCATCACTCGTTGGCTATTGGAATGGAAATGCTAACCAAGCGGTGATGGCCAATCTCACAGCCTACACTACCTATTTCTATTATGTAGGGGACAGAGAAGCCAATCAGTGGAGCCAAATGTTTAATTTCTCGACTCGTGGTTTCGGTAGATCCGATTACGCAAGTATAGCAGTCTATGGAGACATGGGTCATGGTGGCGTGGGTATTGATAGAGATGAAAACTACACTTTATCACATATTATGGAAAGACAAGGCTACTTCGATTTTGTTTTACATTTGGGTGACATTGCCTATGCTGATATTACAAAGGGAAGCCATATTTTCGGAAACCAAACCGTTTGGGATGAGTTTCTTGGTGTCATTCAACCTGTTGCCACTATTTTGCCATACATGGTGTGTCCAGGCAATCATGATGTCTTTTTCAATTTGGATGTCTATAGAAAGACATTTTACATGCCAACAGACAAAGAGGATGACTCGTGGTACTCTTTTGATTATGCAGGCGCTCATTTTGTTGGATTCAGCTCTGAACATGACTACATTCCCCTTTCAACTCAATATAATTGGTTGGAAAATAATCTCAAACACTATCGTGAAAAAAATCCAAACGGTTGGCTCATTGTCTATTCTCACAGACCTTTTTACTGTAGTAGTAAATACCAGTGGTGCGAAGACTTTGACGTATTCAAATTGATGTTTGTTTCATCACTTGAAAAATTACTCATGAAATACAATGTCGATATCTACCTCGCTGGCCATTCCCATACCTATGAAAGAACCTTGCCCGTCTATGATAACAAAGTGTTGGGAACCTTCCAAAATCCAAAGGCAACTGTTCATATCACCATCGGTAGTGGTGGTAACAAAGAAGGACCCACATACAACTGGTTAGAGGCACCTGAATGGAGCAATGGTCTTCGATCTTCTCATACTGGTTTCGGTAAATTTACCATTTTAAATTCAACTACCATTCAATGGGATTTTGTTGACAACTATTCAGACTCTATAGTAGACTCTTTTGTTGTTACTAAAGGTTATTTTTAAATAAATAACACCCACATCAAACTCTCCCAACACATGCACTAAAAAAAGACTGTTTTTTTTCTTTTATCTGTGTTATCTATTTTTGAAATGAGACATTTATTTACCCAGGTTCTTTGTAATTTGAGATAATCTCAAAAAAAATTGGTATTGGGGCAAGCGGGAACTTTCAGAAGATATTTTTTTTTTTGGGGGCCTTCGGAAATTTTTTTAAAAAAAATCTATTATAATATTATGAAAAGGTGCTTCTCAACTTTAATAATAATATGATAGTGTAGAATTTTAATTATAATTTAGAAATGAATAAATATATTGCCACACTAATTGTATTATTTATTTCAGCTTGTGTTGCTGTTGATTTAACACCCTATGGTGTCAAATTAGCACTCACCAAAGAAGGAAAAGATATTCAAATCACATGGTTAACAAATGATAAGGGAAACACACCTGTCGTTTTATACGGTCGTGCTAGCTTTACCCCCGACGAGTCTTCATCAAATGATATCTACCCAATTTTAAGCAATATGGGAAAAGTTGAAAGCTTGACCACCTTGTATTGGAGTGGAAATTCAAATCAAGCAGTGATGACCAATCTCACCTCATTCACCAGTTATTTCTATTATGTAGGGGACAGAGAAGCCAATCAATGGAGTCCCATGCTTAATTTTTCAACTCGTGGTTTTGATTCTAGCAATTACTTAAAGTTTGCAGTCTTTGGAGACATGGGTCATGGTGGCGTGGGTATTGATAGAGATGAAAACTACACTTTATCACATATTGTTGAAAGACAAGGCGATCTTGATTTTGTACTTCATGTAGGCGATATTGCCTATGCTGATTTAACAAAAGGTAGCCGTATTTTTGGAAACCAAACCGTGTGGGAAGAGTTTCTTGGTATCATTGAGCCAGTTAGCACAGCTTTACCATATATGGTTTGTCCAGGCAACCATGATATCTTTTTCGATTTGGATGTCTATAGAAAGACATTTTTAATGCCATCAAACAAATTGGATGAATCATGGTACTCTTTTAACTTTTCAGGTGTGCATTTTGTTGGTTTCAGCTCTGAACACGACTTTTTACCCTTTTCTACTCAATATAATTGGTTAGAGAATGAACTTAAACAATATCGTCAACAAAGTCCAAATGGTTGGCTCATTGTCTATTCTCACAGACCATTTTATTGCTCAACTCAATGGGGCTGGTGTGAAAAGAGTGAATTAAAAAAGTTGTTTGTTGATTCTCTTGAAAAATTACTCATGAAATACAATGTCGATATCTACCTGTCAGGTCATACTCATAGCTATGAAAGAAGTTTACCAGTTTATAATGGACAAGTACTAGGTACATATGAGGCACCTAAAGCAACAATTCATCTTACAGTTGGCACTGGTGGCAACAAGGAAGGTCCTGACAGAGATTGGTTAGCCGCACCAGTATGGAGCAATGGTCCAAGATTCTCAGGCACTGGTTTTGGTACTCTAAATGTGATCAACTCTCAAACCATCCAATGGGATTTCATCGACAATGAATCCAACACTGCAATGGATTCTATTACAATTACCAAAGGTACTTTTTAAATAAATAAATATTTTATTTTAATTTAATTAAAGGACACAACCTCTACTTTATTATTTTTCTGAGCTTCAAGGCCATCTTTGAGTTGCCTTTTTTACTCATAAAATAAATTATTAACGCCCCCACAATGAATAGAAATACAACACCACCAATAACAATACCGGCAATTTGAGCAGTGGTCAAAGAATTTTTTGAATCACTCTTTGAACATATGGCATTGGTATTACCAGAAGCGGATCTGGTGTCTACAAGTACGGAGAAATCGGGATCAAGTTGGGCAGAGTTAACATAGAATGGAATATTGATGCCAATGTATGTCTGTGATTTACTCGATGTTGATATACTGTTATACTGTGTATCTAGAGGTGTGTTTGATACAGCTTTAATTCTGCCATCTATGACTCCTCTTTTAATAAATCTACCATAGAGACTGTGATCGTTGACTTGCATTTTTACAAATTCAGATTCAGACTCAACAGTGTTGCCTGTTTGAAGCAATGAGCAATCACTCTTGGTAGACTCTAATGATGCAGTGACAACAAGTTGTAATGTATTGAGTGAGGAGCTGAATGAATACTTTGATATATCGATAGAGTATTTCAAGGAATAAGGATTCATTGTTAATACTTGATTGGCAAATGTAATGTTGACTGCTTCTGGAAGATCAAAGTAGTCGATAGATACATTGAGAGTGGTGTTTGATTGATCAAATTTGTTTGTAATTTCTGTCATATAGTGATAAGTAGAGTTTGTGAATTGAGCATACTGAGATTCTTTGTCAACTACTGTCCATTTATTCAGAGGATATTGAAAGAGAATTGTTCCATCTTTATCCAATTCATTCAATCCAATAACAGAAATAATGGCATAAAATTCAGGTTTCTTTTCGCTCTCGTTCTCTTCTTTGGGAAGTATGATGGTTGTCTCTGGATTAGTGCTATTAAGAGTGGGTGGTTTAGAAATTACAACAATCTTTGATGAGCAGTCTAAACCTGTCCAAGGTAAGGTACATATACAACCCTGAGTTGAACATTGACCATTTCCACTACATTGATTAAGACATTCTTGTGGTGGGTTTGTTGGCAATACAGGAGGAACTTCATAACATATGGCACCAGGTTGGCTTGAAGAAGCTTTGGTATTTTCCAAAAGATAGCTGAAATCAGGATCAATAGCTGCAGAGGTACTGTAAGAGGGCATAGTAACAGCCATATATATTTTTCGAGTAAAAGAATTATCGGCCAAACTCTTGAATCTAGAATCGACTTGATAGTTTTGAATAGGAACCACTTGGATTGGACTACCAACACCTCTATTAAGGTATCTACCTAACAACACATGGTCTTCAAGTTTTAATCTTGTCAAAGTAAATCCAGCACGAACGTCACTTGTAATTTCTTTAAGAGAGCATTGATTTGTATCTCGAAGATCTTTTCCTTGGAGAGTGCTTGAGAATATCAATTGGAGGCTATTTGATGGCAATTCAAATGGATATGGTCCAAGAGTGATGGTGTATTTGAATGCATAGGGATTTAAATTAAAGTTGTATGAAGGAAAATAGACTGGAGTAGTAACATTCTTATTGTTAAAGCTTGTATTTACCAAAATTAGGGTCTTTGAGTTTGAATTAGAATGCGTGATTTCTCCTTGATAGCTTCTTTCAGAGCTTGAAGTTTCCAAGAAGGTCCATTTGTCTATGTTAAATTGTTTGACAATGTTTTTGTTAGAGTCTACCTCTGCTAGGCCAATAAATTCTAGTTGGGATTTTATTGTTGTTGATACTTGTACATCTATTTGTGGGTGAGTTGTATTAAATGATGGAGTAACTTGTAGTATCTTTGTTAAACAATCTGTGCCAGTGAATAAAGGAAAGCAAACACAGCCATTTACAGTGCATGTGCCGCCACCATTGCATCCATTCAAACAAGTGGCTGTTGGTTTAAATGGTTGAGAGATTAATACTGTAAATGAATTTGAAACGGTTTGTCCTCTAACAACTTGAATAGTCATCATCGTAGCTGTACCCATGGGCGGTAGTTGGACCAACATTATCGATGATTTACTATAATATGGTGTGAGGGTAAATTCTGCATCATCTACTGGTCTTACGAGTAATTTATCACCATTTGTAAATTGGTTGCCGTATACAAAGAATTGACCACCATTGGATGTAGCTGGATCTGTTTTTGATATTAAGATATTAGAGGTTTGTATGGCAGAAGTAACAGAGATAGAATAAGGAAAGGATGAGCTCAATAAATCCGTTGGATTGAATCCAAAAATAACACCTTGATTTGCAATTATTCCAAAGATAGAGACTGTTAGATTGTTGCTTCCACCAAATCCATAAGGAAGTGCAATGGCGGCCGAGTATTGAGCATAGGTTTCATTAAAAGAGACAAGAGTAGATTTTTCTGAGACAAAGTTAATATTATTATCTTGAATATAGATTATGGGTTTCGATTCTAATAGAATTCCGCTCTCATGGAAGGTCGTAAATGAGAATTTTACAAGTCTATCAGCCTGAGTTGAATAGGTGTTCACTTGTTTTGGGTTAAAATCAAAGCTCTTTAATTTTGGAAAAGATGGATTCACAAGGCCATTTCCATCACAATTGGTTGTTTGCATTGTAGATTCTGTAAAGTTTGAAAAATACATGGTGGGATTGAAGCCATTGATTGTGTTGGGACGATCCACTCTGTAATCAGAGATGTGACCCATTTCATCTTCGAGATAAACTTTAAAGATTGAAAATACTTGAGAACGACATCTATAATCGATTGGGATTAAGAATTGATAGTTACCCAAATACTTGTCACCAGAGTATCTATTAGAGGCATCGAATCTAAATTGGTATTTAAATAAATCAACATTACTCATAAAAGAGATAAATCCCACTTTGAAACCATTTATATTGTCTTGAATGGTAATATTCCATCCAATATATGTATTTTGGCTAACTACTTGAGGAACAGTTTCAGTCATTACATCTATAATCATTGGTCCAAGCGAATCACCATAGTAAGAGTTTACTCTCAATTCGGCCAATGAACCAAACATTTGAGCAAAAACGGTTCCTTGGATAAAGGTGTATGGGTCCACATAGATATAGTAATCATAAACACCTGTAATTGAATTTTTTTTAATAGTGAATGGAATTGAGTAGCATCCATTTACTGTATCATAACTTCCATAGTTTTTCTCTGATTCAAATACGTTTTTTTGAGAAACAATAAATGGATAGAAAGATGTATCTTCATCTGTAGTATAGATATATAGTCTATTACTAACTGAAGAGCTAGTGGTATTAACGTCATTGAATTCAAATTTAACATTTGTAACAGTTGATATATTAAAGGTTTCTATAGTAAATTGTTGTTTTTAAAGTTTGTATTAATATAATTATTTATAGTAAATTCTGTCGTTTTACTACTTACTTTTGGGTAAAGATAAAAGTTGTAAATTTAAGAAATCAAAAAGCTCAACTGTTTTAGAATTATATGCAACATCTGTGATTTCCACAACTCTTGGAGTCAAATATGGGTCATATAAAAACTCGTAAACACCATCTTTAATAGAGCCTAGAACTAGATTGGTATAGTCACCAAAATTTGATAAAGATACAAATCCGGTAGCATCAGTGATTTTTGCTTGTAAAACATAGAGAGGGGTATTACCAGTAATCTTTTCTATACTAATAAATTGGATTATGGGGGCATCTTTATCGGGCGTAATACCATCTCCAAGAATAGGGTTTGCGACTAATGGTGAATACTCAAGAGATCCATTGAAATAGGGATTGAGATTAAATTCAAAGATTTTGTTGTACTTGTTTGATGAAAGAATACTTGTATATCCATATGGATAAATTTGAAGGAAAGACAATGTGAATGTTGATCCAATTTGAATAACAGCCCCAATATCATAAATGTTATTTGTGTATGAAAATTGTACATGAAATGATCTATATGGAGTTGGGGGTGTTGAGACTAAAGCAGGCGAACCTGTAGGTGTAGCAGAAGGTGGTTCTAATTAAATTATTAAATAATTAATATATTATTGTGTGATTCTAAAATTAATTAATTACCTATAAAAGTAACAGTTTGATTAAATTCTAAATTGGTTGTAGGTTGAAAAACTATCAAGCTTTTATATGGTTGAAGAGGTGATATTGCTTGGAATAATGTAAAATCAACATCATTTCCCAATACTTTCACAACTTGGTTAATTCCAGAATCTGATACCCTTAATAAACTATAGAATGGAATAGGACCATTCTTTAATTCAAATTTATTAAAGACAGAACAAAATCTACTATTTGTAACATTATTAACGTTTCTTGGGAAAATATTACCAGAATAAGTATAATCGTTTAAAACTGTATCTTTTGTTGTTAAAAGAATTAGTATAAATATCCTAATTGAAATCATTAATTAATACATACTTGAATTGATAACAGATTTAATAGATATGGTTTTAGAGGTTATAAAATTATCAAATGATATCATAACATCTATTTGAGTTTGAGAGAGTAATTCTGGAACTGAAACTAAGTGTATAAAGAATATATTGTTTGATAACATTCTAATATCTGCGCCTTGGTTCAAAAGGGGAAACTTAGCCGCTATTGGAGGTGGCTTTTTGTTAAAATTGTCTATTTTAAACACAAACATAGGATAGGCATTAATTAATCCGTTTGAATATATCCAATACATTTTATCTGAAAATGTTGTGATTACAGGCACTGGTGGTTCTATTTATTTATTATTATTATTAGCTTGATCAATACATTTATGATTTACATTATACAACTACTACCTACGTTCACAATCAACCTGAATATTTGTAGTTATAGATGTCGCACCAGAGGTCCATAAAATTGGTATAATGATTGGGGTACCCATTACAAGACCATGTGATTTTATAGACATGAGTGTATCAGTAAGGTTTTTTTCAATGACTGTTGATATGTAAGTAGAGGCTACTGTAGGGGTATATCCTGCATCTGTCAACAACACTACCCCATCGACGGAACAACCCCAAGTATTGGTATCAGCAATATTTTGGGCATATCCTTGAATCAAAGGTGATAAAATAGTGTGGGAACTTGCATCAACAATTGATAAAAGTAGTCCTAAAGCAAAAAAGACTACAAAAAACACTTGTTTCATTGTTGTAAAGTATATAGCGTGTAAAACAAGTATAGTGAAAACTTTTTAGGCCTAAAAAACTAAACCAATCACCTGAGCAATATCGATGGTGGGCGAGAAAATATTTTTTTAAATTCTCAGATATTTTCGAAAAACCTCGCGAAAAAAAATTAAGATTGGGGCAGATATTTTTGATTTTTTTGTATTTTATTCAATTTCAACAGTTGCAGGTGGTTTTGAACTGATGTCCATTAATACTCTAGAGATGTTATTTACATTTTTATAAATTAATTCTACACACTCATCGATGCATTGGAAGGGAAGGTCTTTGCCGGGGTAGGCGGGAATGCCAGTCATGAAATCGTTGGTGATAATGGTACGGATGCCAATGGATCTGTTGCCTTGGATGCCAAAGCCCACGGGGAAGAGTACGACGGGCACTTGACTGATCTTTCTGACAAGATTGTATTGCAAGAGTTTTTCGTTGACAATGGTGTCGGCGGATTGGAGCTGGGCAATGGCCTCGGGGGTCAAATGGGTGGGGGTGATGCTCTTGACAGAGGCAAGGGGCTGGTCACAAACTTTGGCGTTGGATGGGGTGGGGAAGATATAGACGATTCTGTTTATGTTGTGACAGACTTTGGGAATGGTTCTGGCGAGTGAAAATACAGAAGGCCAGTCGACTTGGCTTGACGAGGTGAGGGTCTCGGTCGAGTAGAGGCCGACGAGGTACGAGTAGGTTCTGCCATCGCCCTGCACGCCGACGGTTTGGACGGGGAAGAGGTAGGGACGAAGTGTGGCGGGACGTTGGCATTTCATTTCTTTTAATTGGTTGTCGATCTTGTCTTTGGTCTCTTGGGCGAGCGAGGCGTCGGCTTGGCCAGTGACAATGTATTGGACGACTTGGTGTGTGAAATCATAGTCTTTGAGATATGGCTCTTCGGTGCAAAGGATACGGATGGCGAGACCTGGGCCGGGGAATGGCTGTCTCCAAACCAAATCCTCGGGTAACCCAAGCATCTTTCCAAGTTCTCTTACTTCGTCTTTGTGGTAGTCTTGGAGGGGCTCCACAACACGTCCAGTCTCTCTGAGTAATCTGACCAACTCGGTGTCGTTGTGGTGGGTCTTTATGACATCGGCAACGCCAGAGACAGTCTTGGAGGACGACTCGATGAGATCGGGTCTCAAGGTGCCTTGGGCGAGGTACACGTGATTTGGATCCAAACCAAGCTTTTTGACCTCGGTTTCGGCAACCTTCATAAAGGTGTCGCCAATAATCTTTCTCTTTTCCTCTGGATTGATGGTCTCTTTGAGCACCTTGGTCAAGTGGCCTCTGATGGTGGTGGTGGCGTTGTAAAAGGTCTCTGAGGCATCGACTACAATTAAATGGAGGCCAAGGACGCCGAGTGCTTTTTCTACCTTGCTGCTCTCATCTTTTCTCATAAAGCCATTGTCAATGTGGAGTGCGATAACGTTTTGTGGGCCCAAGGCTTTGGAGATCAATGCAGCACATACTGTGGAATCGACGCCGCCAGAGACGAGCACGAGCACCTTGGAGTCTTTGACAGTGTCTCTGATGTATTTGATGGCCTGTTGCTCTCTGTCGTCTAGGGTAAAGTTTGCTTTGCACTTGCAGATCCTGATCAAAAAGTTGGACAAGACCTTCTTGCCATTGACGGAAAGGTCAACCTCTGGATGAAACTGCACGCCATACAATTGTCTGGCAGTGTCCTCAATGCCCGATATGATGCCGTCCTCCGACACGCAGATGGCGCCAAATCCGTCAGCCACGCCCGTGACGCTATCGCCATGTGTGAGCAACACGGTCTCTTTGTCGGCAAGACCGTGGAACAGCTGCGAGGCCTCGCCGCCCTTCTTGAGGATTGTTATATCGTGCACGCCGTCTTCTCTCTGGTGGTTCTTCTCAACCTTGCCGCCAAAGACATAGTTCATCAGCTGCATGCCGTAGCAGATACCCAACACGGGCACGTCGAGGGCAAACAGGACCTGATCGTATTTGGGTGCCTTGTCGCTGTACACGCTCTCTGGACCGCCGCTAATAATGACGCCCCTGACGGCACTGCCCGCAGCACGCTTGGCGGCGACCAGCTGGGTAAGGTCCACGCTGAAGGGATGTATCTCTGAGGCAACATTCAGCTCCCTGACCCTTCTGTCTATAACCTTGCTATATTGGGAGCCAGCATCCAAAATAATAACCACCTCTTCGTGGTGCACCAAATCGGCACTGTTGTGCTCACTTATCGATAAATTTGATTCTCGTCTATCATCTCTTACTATAGGTGGGGTTTTGATAACTGGTGATGAAACTGACATTATGTTTATATATATTTTAGAGTAATAATACTTTTATAGATTATAGATGAAAAATGATAGTCTTATTGTGTTAATGTACAAAATAAATGAAAAATGAAAAATAAAATTATTTATATAAATGTGAACTTGTGTGTGTGTGTGAAGTAAATGAGCGTATGCTCAATGAGAGTGTGGGGAAAAAAAAGTATTTATACTGCATTATTTTTCAATAAAATAATTACTTTTATCGGTATAATTTTTATGAAATGAATAACCGAATGGAATTGAAATTGATTTCAGATATTGCCGCACGTCACCGAGATTTTTATAAAAAAAAATTGAAAAATTTCTTGTTTTGTCTCGGGAGGTATGAAAGAAAAGATCTTATTTGGACAATTTGAGAATCTGTAAACCACAATATCAAGGCATCATCTATCATTAGCATAATTTACATTAATTAGAGTAGGTGATACTAAATAAATAATTTCACCACAACGAACTTCAAACTTAACGGTGTAAATTATAATTTTTTCAAAAATAAAAATTTTCAAAAAAACATTTGAATTTTTTGATCACAATTTAATATAGCACATGTCATATTAACAACGGACACTAATTAAATTAATTAAGCGACTGACCGACGAAAGCATTGATTGAGATACATACGCACATACTATATGTACACCATTCGGTTTGTTGGGTTATTTGTTGATCAAGAGATCAAAAAGTAAACAACGATGGCTGTAGATTCACATTCGACATCTTTAAATAGCAGTATTGGTGGTGTTGGCGGTGGTAGTAGTAGTGGTAGTCATACTACAACCACCACCACCACCACATCGTCTTCATCACAACAACCTCAACAACAGCAACAACCACAACAACTCAATATACCCACTCTCTTTGGAGCATCGGTGGAAAGAATAGATTTAGTGCCGCTAAAGAAACAACTGGAATTGGTACTCAAAGAAAACTCGGAAGCCTATTGGGACTGGATTCGAAAGTTCTTTGCTGCCAAACTGTCAAAGATAGAGTTGGACTATTATGTCAAGTTGTATATTAGTGAAAATAATTGTATGATATCATTACAAATAGTTGAGAAGGAATTGATTGTGCGATTGTATAGACCGATTGACGATACTAACACACACATTTGCTACCATGCAGTGCATTTACACAACTCATTCTTTAAAGCAATATTACAAAATGCGTTATACGCCAAAACGCCACCACCCATCAACCAAGAGAACAGATTAAAGAGAAAGTCCTCGTCTTCGTCATCGTCCAAAACCAAAGACAAGTCATCGTCTTCGTCATCCAAGAAAGCAGATAAAAAGAAAGAGGCAACAGAAAAAGGTAAAGCACCACCTTCCAAGAAACTCAGACCAAACAAAAAACCATCGTCATCGTCCAATCTCGCTCAGCCATTGTCTGCCTCTACGGCGGCTGCTACGACAGTGAAATCCAAACACCTGTATCCAAAATGTAAGTGTACATAGACTATTGTTGATTGAATCGACATTGCATACTAACTCCATACCGTATGGGTATTATTGTTCTAGATTCCTTTTATGCATCTGAAGTTAAATCACTTAAATCAAGGATGGAATCGATTGTAGAGGAGCAGGGATTGACAGGCATTTCAAAACAATCTATTATTTATATGAAGTTTGCAATTGAGCAATACTTGTCCAATATATTATCAAGTACCGTCCCTCATTTCAAATCCTCACTCGCTATTTCACCGCCACCACCATCAGCAACATCACCAGATAACGATGATGAAAACATTTCAAAACTAAACCAAAAGCTACCACCTTCACATTTACTTTATCAATATGATTTGGATGATATTCAGGTAGAAGATATGAATACAAATAATAATAATAGCAATAATAATGACTTTATACAACAAACTGAAGAGAACGCTCTACTACATAGTATAAGTAACAATAGTAATAATGATAATAATAGCAGTGAACATAATACAACGACAACAACCCCTTCTTTGGATGATATTGGTCAAGGCGAGGTTATGATTGGTATAGAGACATCTGCGGCATCTACTACACCAACAATAACAACGGCAACAGAAGAAACAGCTAATTGTAATAATAATAATAATAATAATAATAATAATAATTTAATTGATGATAGTTCAACTCTACATTATAATACTCTACAAACACCAAACAAACCTGTAAATTTCAGTAGTATATTTGATTTTAATTCATTTAATCAACATCAACAGATACATACACAACTACAACAACAACATCAACAATCCAAATATATTCAATCAACCAATCCACTTTTAACACAAAAAATAGTCATTCTATCGAATACCAGAAGACATATTCACATTTAACACTGAAAATACATTTATTTCTCAATCGCCATACTCGTCACTTACCATTCAAGATCTTTACACAACAATTGAAAATAATCCTCTCCTCTTAAAAGATGATCAACTCTCAATAGAAAGAATTAATTTATCAAGGTTTAATCATTATTAATTTAAATAAACAGTTACATACACATACACAACCTATCTATCTATATATCATAGTATTACATGCGTGTCTTTATTAACATCACACAATTAAATAATATCTATCTTCTAAAAATAAGGCGAAGTGGCTCTGTTGTACTGTTGGAGCGGGAACAGACTTTCGAGGAGAGCTTTACCTTGCTTGATGTTGGCTTGCTGGTCATCTTCGGCCATGATCTCTCGGCGTGTCTTTTTACGCTTAGAGAAATCGACCGACTCTCTTTTTCTTTTACGAGAGTCTCGAGTGGGTGCCTTATATCCAGCATCGTCTTCGTCACTGCTACTTTCTCTGTAGTTGACAACAGAATTCTTACGACGCGTGAGAGTGACTTCGTCTTGCTTCGAGACATTAAGAATGGTGGTCAGCTGTCCAATCACTTTTTTTCGGGGCTTCCAGAGCTTTTGTATGTTTTTGACGTCCTCTGCACCGCCGTTGGTTATCGAGTTGAGCGCGCCTCGGAGGGGGTCGCTCTTGAAGCATACCAAGACCGAGCTTTTGATGTCTTTTTCTCTGCTGGGAATAAGGTTGCCGCCACTGACACACACGTTCCACAGCTCGGTGTTGGGGAGCAAGGGCTGAACGTGTCTCCACGCGATCTTTGAGTGCTCGTTGGAGGTGTTTCCATCCCATTGGTGCTCGTTGGCCCCATTGCCAAAATCGATACCTTTGACAGAGAACCGCGGCGTCAGAAAGATGCCGTTCCACCATTTGTCACCCTCACTCTGGACCCATGTGGCCACAGTTATCTTTTCAATGGTTGTTTTGCCACCTCCAGCCGCGGGTCTCTTTAAACAGGGCTCTGGGTCTGTGCCGGGCGAACAAACGACCATGGTCTTCCAAACATCATTCTTTTGCTCTGCTGCACTATTGATCTTCATATAAAACAAGCCCTCGCCCTCCGCGTTGTTTGGTGTGAGATAGTTTGGATTGCTTGGGTTCTTTCCGAAATTGAATATCTTTGATTTGATTTGATTCTTGTAGGTGTTGGTGGGCAAGGACACCTCGGAGCCATCAGACTTTGTGTATTTCATATCTTTGACCATTTTATTTGTCAAGTAAACATTTCCGTCATTGCCGGGCTTTCTATTCACCCAGCCTGGTTGGCCGGAATGAAACACCTTTCCCTCCTTTCTGAGGAACTTATCAAATCCCGTTGAAGCAGTTCCGCCTATTCCATTGTTACTCAGGATCGATAGATACTCTAGCAATTGCAAAAAATTTTCTTTGTGGGAAATGGATACACAGAGTGCATGCTGGGAACGTGTGCCACCATCGTAAAGGGCTGCTCTATAATAGATGTCATCTCCCAAACGATATGTATTAATAAAAGAAACCATGTTTGTCTATGTAAAGAATTTATTAGAAATCTAGTCCACAAGGTTTGAAAATATTTATGTCAATTATTATTATTATGATACATACAATTTCATCGGCTATAGATTTTTCTTCAATTTCACTGCTCCCAAGATTTATTTTAGCCACGAGATTGGTATGGAAGAATGCAGCCACAGGACTAAACCCAAAGTGATAGTACATTTTCTTAACCTCCTCTGAAAGAGCATATCTCAAAGGAGGAACAAAATAATTGTAGTCATCGGTGGTTACACCAGATGGGAATCTTGGCATGCTATGTTGGATCCAAACACCTCTCCAAACATTATCACCGTCGTCTACACTATTTAAATCGATGCCTATAAACCCCTTTTCATGGGAACCACTGAATCCTCCCCCGTGTCGGCCGTCCATGTAATCTTGATCGTTGTAGTGAACAAAATGAGTGTCTTCTTTATTATTATAATCATCCATTGTATTGCCTAAAGGACTTTCAATGGATCTCAGAAAATAGCCAGTCTATTAAGTATGTGTTAACATCAAGTGACTACTTTTTCGAATCAATATCACTTACTTTAAAAACAGGTCGATTCATAGTTGAGTCTATGTAGAGGTAAACATCGGTAAATGCGTGTACCTTGATGATAAAGAACCAATCAACAAATTCATAATCGGAAATCTTTGCAGAGTCTGCTAAATCAACTCTGCCACTATAGCATGAAGAAATCGGATCAATTGAAACCAAAACTACCAACAACAAATAAAATATTGATCCTTTATTCATATTGACATGTTTAAAAAACTTATTCTATCCTTATCATAATCAAAGTTTGGTGTGAATTCTCATCCACAAAAATCATTTTTATTCGGTTATTCCTGATTTGTGATTTTTTTTCAATTCCTTGAATTGGTGTTTTTTGGGTGATGAAAAAAGTGTCTTTTCATTTTTTACTGGCCAACGCAAATCATTTTTGAATGCTCACATCCAACTTGCACGAAAGTTCATTTAAAAATGAATAAATATAAAATAATTAATCAATAGAGTGTTTATTTATGGTGATATGGGATTGATTGGGAACCAAGTTGGCTTACCGTAAGTGTAACCGATAACATAGCCGTCGCTGAACAATTGATAGGCATTAATATAGTTTTGAGAATTTAATGTTTTCTTTGGAATGCATTCTGCAGACTCTGGACAAAATCTTTTAATAATAAGAGATTCAAAAGAGAAAGTGAAACGTTTGATGGACTCATCATGACCATGATCAACAATAAATGAAAAATCAATACCTAAATAAATAATAGTAACAATTAATAAAAGAACGTAACGTAATAATATGAGAAATACATAAAATAATTACATACCAAGAATTTTACCAATATTTTCTTTATATTCCAATTTGATTGGTTCACCAGTGTATGCTGATTCATGAGTGCCATATACTGTTTCTTCTTGGAGTCTAAGGATGACAAAATTCTTACCAGTGGTTCCATGAATAGTGGCCAAAACCCTTTTAGCTGTACCATCACTTGGCATTGGCATTTCTTCTGAAAAGTCTCCATCCTCACCGGATGGGCCTGTGAGGATGGATGATGGGGCTGTAGGTTTAAAACCAGAGATCTCGAGAATCATGGTATTTGGTTCTTCTGGTGTTTTTTGAATGTATTTATCTGTTTGATAGACAAACTCATAGGCTCTAGAGGTGAATAAATTGTAGAGTGAAAATTCGGCAGATGGTTGGAGTACGGCCTGAGTATTTGGATCGGTAAACTTAAGAGATTTGACACCTTTGTAGTCATTGTATTTGTTTAAAATTAAAAGTGGCTTGGCTCCTGTTCCTATAGGAATGGATGGCAAGTTGGTGTATGTAGTAGCAACATTGTCAAGATTGACAATTTCCAAGTTGAAAGCTTGTGTAATACCAGCAGATTGGCCAACAAATTTGATACTATAAACCGTATCATCTTTTTTAAGGGTTGAAAGAACAATCTGGTCAATATGCTTTGACTTTTTGCTCTTGAAATAATCTTTATACAACAACAATTCGTTTCTTTCCCATGCTTCCTTAATACTATGAGTTCCTTTAAAGAACCATGACTTGGGGATAATGTCTGAAATATAGCCAACTTTATAATCAATAGGGAATGGGACAATGTCGACATTCTTGGCCCATGAATTAAAGGCATTTGCATCGTTGTCTTTGCCATATGAGCCGGGTTCACCTCCATACACTTTGACGGTTGATCTCATTGAATTGGTTTCATAATCATTTTGTTCAGATTCAGAGTTTGTGGAATCTAAAGAAACAGAGCCTTCGATTCCAGCACTAGCAGAAGCACCAAAAACAGAGCCTGATAATTGGAGCGATGCAGTGACTTCTGTGCTTTTTTCAACTTCATTTGAACTCTTTCTGCTGGTGAATGAATTGGAAACAATGGAGATGACCTCTAGTTTACCGCCAAGAGTGGCCGATTGGTAGTAAATAGTTCCATACTTTTTCATAACATTTTGCATCAATTCATCAGATTTGGCTTGATCACCTTCAACAAAGGCCTTGGAAATATCTTGAATAAATTTGGGGTGGAATTTGGTCTCAATGAGATGAATCTTGCTAGTTTCGCAATGTAATTCAGTGACAGAGATTGATCCATCCATCTTTTTTTGCATTTCAGAGGCGGTAGTCTTAGTTTCACTATGTGAAAAACTTGCTTCTGCAGACATGGATACAAAGAGATAGCTACCATCAACACTGGCTTCAACATTGACTTCATAGCCATCAGATTTTTCTTTGGCAAGGGCTTCTGCAGTGGCATATGTTTTGGTCGTTGTATCCATTGTGCATTTTGCAGCGACTTGAGCATAGATACCCGATGGAATAGAATAGACAATGCCTCTTCTTGGATCCTGTACAAGAGAAAAAGAGGTGTTGTCGCAGTATGACAAATCAAACAATGGTGTTGGAAGAGTTTCGTGAGTTGTGATATCAATGCCATGAGAGATATAGTTTATACCTGGCAATGAAAAGATGTATTGGTTTGAGAGCAAAGTGCCAATTGTGTCGTGGATATTGGTGTAATAGTCTTGGAGCTTGGCCGGTGGACTCTGACCTGGACATGCTTTCTCAATATTACCATGGCAATCGATCAGGCAACTCAATGGGTCTAGCTCATTGCAAATACCATCGCCACATGAATATAGATAATAGTTTTTTTTATAGTATCCTGGAATTTGGCTATATGCAGTCTCGGATTCGTGTCTCCATTTCAATGAAAAGTCACGTTGTTGGTTGTTGTCAGACATAAACATCACATCAATGTTGGCCCAGACATTTTGTTGCATCAATATCTTTCTTTCGTCGATGAGCTTGTGGATTTTCTCGGGGAAAAAGTTGTCAAATAAAACTTGACCCTTGACAAAGACAATAGAGTTTAGGTTCTCGGTCTCCAATTTAAAGTAATAGTAGCCATCTTTAGTTGGCTTGACTGTGGATGAAAGTGTACCAGAGACCACAGCAGGATACTTGGCTAAAAAGTTGTAAACTTCAGGATACTGAATAAATTCCCATGATGAACCAGAGTTGATGAGACTTGGATTGGAAACCTTTTGAATGGAACCCGTGTGAGAATTTAACTTCCATCCTGGATTCTCGGTGACAGCACAATCTGGACAAATTTGTGTTTCCACGTATGGGTAGCAGATACCATCATTATGGCAGGAGTAGATATCCAATGGACAATCATTGGGGCAATTGGAATAGTTTTCAACCCATTTTTGGCAAACACCATCACCATTACAATGCTTATTCACCTTTTCACCACCACATAGGTTTTCAAAAGAGTCTACATCTAAAATGGTGCATTGAGTGCAGATGGATCCAAGAGTAGAGTCTTTGGATTCAATTAAACTGTCTTCACAATAAAGATCCTTTTCATTCAGAGAGAATGCAACTTTATCAAAATTTGCAGTGGCACCTTTAATGAAGAAGGATGGACCACCTTCATTGCTATAAGAAAAAGAGTTTAATACATTTAAAATGCTTGCAGTAGAGTAAACAGCAGCACCCTCACGAGCAGAGTTGTGAGTAAACACCATGTCTTCAAAAGAGGTCATTTGATTTGAAATCATAAAGGCAGCTCCTCTACCTGCATTACATTCTCGAACTGTAAATCCACTCATTGAAAATGATTGAGAATCTAAAATCTTGAATCCATAACCTGCACGTTGACAATCAATCACGGTGTTAAGTGATCCTCTCAATGAACTATATTTTATTATAATTTTATATTAATATCTATCTTACTTTTGAAATAGGAATACAATGCACTTACATAATTTCAATATTAATTTTAATAGTAATCTCTTTGTTATCATTTCCGAAATAATCACCTTCGTTTACGTAAAGGATTGGTGGATAGTCGGATGAAAACTGAGATCGAGAAATAGTTTCTATAGCATCTTTGAAACTACGAAATGCATTTTGAAGATCACCTCCACAATTAACTTGGCAATTTGATTTAGAGCTTAAGTAAAATTTAGTTGATTCTGCTTCCAATGCTGTTGCTGTGGTAAAGTTAGATATATAAAAAAGATCCCAATGTCAGTATTTTTTTTTAAAAATGTGATCAGATTTTTTTAGAAATGTGTATATATTATTTTTTTAATTGCTATGGGTACATACTGAACAAACATATAAAAAGAGTCACCAACACAAATAGCTTTATCACTGTGCCCATTTTGTTTATCTATACACTATTAATATAATATAACCTTGAGAGCAGCCTTGAGGGGGTATGTATTGTTGACAAAATCATTAAAAAATTTTATAAAGCATTATCTTGAACCAACACATTTATTGCACAAAAAAAAAGAAGATATTCCAACTGATCGCAACACCTGCCCCCTAACCCTGCACCACCTTCTTTTTTTAACTATTTCAAGGAACGCCCCAATACTTTTTTTCATAAAAATCTGTCGGCAATAATTTTGTCGCGTAGAAAAAAAAAATATAGGGGTGATATACCTACCCTTTCGTTTTATTGTCATTAATAATAGTTATAAAGAGAATGAAGTTTAAATATTTGCTCTCTTTGTTTTTATTTATCTCCCTTGGTAGGTTATTGTCATTTAACTCACATCAACAAAACAGGACTCACCGATGATCATTTTCTAATGATTTTTTTTTCTTTTTTATTCTAGTTGCAAGCATACAGGGAGTGATTTTAAAAAACTATGCAAAATATGCAGATTCCACTACTAGCAATGGTATTTGTACCAATTATTTATATTTAGTTTTTGAAAATGCCGAGGTAATTGAAGCAGGAGGTGTTCATTTGAGAATAGGTGATAATGAGCCTGATTTTATTATCAAAAAAATAACAACATCAGTTGATAGCTCAATTCAAACTTTTACCTTGAGTTTTATGGTTTTAGATTACTTTTTAAACACCAATTCAGCTTTGGGACCCTTTAGTCTTGAAGTCATTGATCAAGATCAGCAATCTTCGTTTTTCCCTTTAACACATTATTACCCTGAATGCACTCGTAAGTATATTGAGGATCAACATAATATTTATTGTGCTTGTATACATATTAACCATTGAGACCTATACTATAGTGCCAACTCCATTTCAAATTTTATCATTTTACCCGGTAAAATATGATTTTTCAAGTCAAATGATAAAAATTGAGTTTGCTGTGGTAAATGATATCCATATGGAGAAGCCAAACTCTATATGCTCCTCTACTTGGGGTCCTTGTCAAGTTGAGAATTTGAAAACATTTTTATATGTTATTAAAATTCAACCCAAGCTCTCAATATTCTCCAACCCAAGCATTGATGTGGAACTAAGTGCTGGTGTAAATGAACTTCCCTTTTCATTTAATTCCCCATTCAACTTTAATAGTAGGTATTTATTTTTTATTTATTTATCGTTCATTTATTTACATATCTCTTTAATTAATAGATTTACAAGGAATGTATCAATCACTTGCCCTTATATCTCCAAATCCGGGATCATTCAGCGAAACATTTTATCCTTCAATCAAAGGTGTTTATGTTAAATATATAGCCAAGAAAACTGAGCCATTTATTTTGTATACCTACAATTTAATCAATGATACTGCTTATTCATTTGCTCCTTTGTTATCTGATGGCCTTTCAACAACAATGATTACTCTTGCCACGATGAGAGAACCTAATCTTGGAAATAATCAAATTCAACTCTCTGTAGTGGGTAAAGATTCTGCTAATCTACCTAGTGTCCAAACCGTACAAACTCTTTTGTTCGGTTATCAGGGCTTTAATTTAATCTCATTTACTGGTACAACAGCTTTCAACCGAGTTCAAAGTGTATTAGGTTTATTCCAATTAAGTTTAGATGCTACAAATACTCATAATGAGCCCAAGTGGACAAACTTTATGGGTGATGTTGTGCAAATGCCTTATCCATATGGTTTTACAAAAACTTCATCAGCTCAAATCCCTTCTTACAAACTCGAACAACTTTTCCCAGCACTCAAGAAATCATATTCTACCAAAATAAGTGACTATTTCCATCGCGAATCAACTTTTTCAGGTGTCGATATCACCATTAGCGAAGGTAAGATGTGTATTATTATAAATAATGATATATACCCTATTTATTAACTTTTAAATCAATTAATTAGTTACCACTGTTCCATTTATTGAAAGCCAAACTATTTCAAGATTTAATTCCTATATTTCTGTTTTGACTATTAAAGCTCGTGGACCATTACCTGGTATCTATAGATTTATTTCTCATTATCCATCTAAAGTATTTTTGGCTGCCGATGTTCTTGCCTCCGGTACTGTTTATGATGGTACTTTTGATCTAGTATTTGATGCCACTGAATTTATTGATTATGATCAAAATTTATTCTATGTAGAAGTTGAAAGCTTTGCCAAAACCAAATTATCTTCAAAGGATTTCCCAGGTTTAGATCTTGAACAACCAAAATTATTTGAAAATCCTAGTAAGTAGTTATTTTCTACATAATTGTACACAATAATTTATTAACTTTCTTCTTAAAAGTTATTTTATTTGATAGTTTCTCATTTCTCCATAAATCTTTGGATAAAAACAATGTTGGCAAAAAGAACATTGTACTCTTTTCCATTAATATCATTGATATCCCAATTCTTAGAATTAAAACAAACAATTATTTTGAACCCGCCAAATATGAATCATATATCGGTAGTTACAGCTCTCAACTTAATATGTACGTCATTGAATTTGAATTGCCCTCTCAATCTTTACCAGGTGAACTTGACTATTCCATTTTCATTGCAGGTAATGAATTCACTTCTGCTGAAATGCAAAGATTATTTGCTGATAGAGCTAAATTAACCGTTGATACTACAAGTAAGTCTTTTTTAATTCTCTTTATAAATACATTATTATTAATAATACTAATATTATTATCTTTAGCATATGATTTTATGCCACCAATGATTACAAGTTTTACTCAATTTGTAGATTCAGAGAATGATCCCAATCAAGTTGAATTTGGTTGGTATTTCCAAATAAAAGATCAATTAACTGGTTTTGACCACGGTGTTATTCATATCACTGCCAATCATGATACTGAGCCAAGAATTTTCAACATCACTGAAAAAGATAGAGCTTGGGGTGATCAATACGATGGAAGTTATAAAGTAACATTCAAAGTACCAAGAGAACAATGTAGAGAGCTCCTTTACTATATCTCATATGCATCTCTTAGTGATAAGAATGGAATTACTTCTAAAAACTTCGACCCATATGCACTAAACCCTGTAACAGAGCTTATGAATAACCATGCTCAGGTTCACATTTGTACCACCCCTTATCCCAACGTTCAATTGGCCACATTAACTGCATTTACTTTATCAACATCCAACACTGGTATGACTACTGCTAGTATAACCATTAGGGATATTGGTGGCTTGGGTCTTTCAACAAGACATCATCCATATATCTTTGTTCAAGGTATTGTCAACTATATCAAAATCGAAACTGTCTTGTCAGGAATTAAT
>AJWJ01000098.1:0-57420 GCA_000277445.1 Polysphondylium violaceum | reverse complement strand
TCGTTCACAGAAAATGCTTCTAAATTGTTTAAAAAAAAATTAATCTGTGATTTAAAGTTTTTTTCCAATCAATTGTTGATTTTATCCATTTGATTTGAAATCAATTTATAAATCTTTGTAAAATAAAACTTTTTAAAAAAACTAAATAATATAAATATCAATCTTGTAGTAGTGTATCTTTATTTATTTTCTATTGGATTTATCGATTTGATATTTTCATTTGATTCTTGAAAAATTACTTTTTTTTTTTTTTTTTTTTTCAAATTACTCATCACATGATCAGACATATTCCAAACAAAAAATAATATATACATGTCATAATTTTATTTATATCAAGAAATGGTAAGTATATAATCATTGCTATACTCTTTGTATTAATTAAATTAAATAATAATATTTAAATAGGAAGATCCATTGGCAATTATTATAGATAATGGATCATCATATTGTAAAGCTGGATTTGGGGGTGATGACCAACCAAGATGCGTAGTACAATGTACAGTTGGTGTTTCAGATAAAAAATATCCCATAGAGAGTGGTATTATAAAAGATTGGGATAGTATGGAAAGAGTTTGGTTTCATGTGTTTTATAATGAACTAAGAGTGGCACCAGAAGAACATCCAGTTCTCTTGACTGAAGCCCCACTCAATCCCAAAGCAAATAGAGAGAGAATGATGAAAATTATGTTTGAGAGCTTTGCTGTGCCCGCTTTGTATATAGTTAATCAAGCAGTGCTATCATTGTACTCTTGTGGTCGGACAGTGGGGGTTGTTATTGATACTGGCGAGGGTGTGACTCACTCAGTGCCCATATATCAAGGACATGCTTTGCAGCATGCCATCACTCGTCTGGATTTAGCCGGTGGGGGTCTAACAGATTACTTTATAAAGCTTTTAAACGAAAGAGGATACTCTTTCTCAAACTATCCTCAAACCAATGCAAGAGAGCTTGTTAAAGATATCAAAGAAAAACTATGTTATGTTGCATTGGATTTCGAAGCAGAGAGGACAATTTTTACTACTAAGTCCTATGAACTCCCCAATGGGGCCACAATAAATATGGGCGAGGAAAGGTATATGTGTCCCGAAGTTCTTTTTCAGCCCTCTATTATTGGTTTAGAATCTAATGGAATTCATGAGATTACATTCAATTCTATAATGAAATGTGACCAAGATATTCGTAATCAAATGTTTAGTAATATCGTTTTGGGTGGAGGGTCTACATTATTTCCAGGTTTTGAACAGCGTTTAAAAAAAGAGTTGATGGCCCTTACTCCATCCTCGATAAACAACAGTATAAAAATTGTCAAATCACATGAACCAGTACATTGTGTTTGGATTGGTGGATCAATTTTGTCATCTATTGCTTCTTTTCAAACATGTTGGATTTCAAAACAGGAGTATGACGAAATAGGTACTCATATAGTTCATAGAAAGTGTTTTTAATTGTCTTGTAATAAATTTGTTCATTTTGTGATTCTCTTGATCGAAAAAAAGATTGAGTGTCAGGATCTACTTTGATTGTTTTTGTCAGGTTTTGAATAGTCCAGGCAACTATCACTAAATGTTAAGATCATTTTGGTATTCATATCCAATAAACAGTCAACAGAACTCTCAACATTTGGTGATTTTATAAAACTAACAGCGGGTGCGAAATAGACTATGTCTAGTCGATTGCGAGGCTATGGAGATTTTATTTTCAGCCCTTGGGGTTGCACAAAAGTATTTCTCTGAAAATATTATGTTTTTTTGGAGTTTTTTTCTTTTTTTTTTTTTTTAAATTTTAATCATTTGATTTATCATACTTAAAGCAGAGAAAGCTATTATGATTTTTTACATCCAGCAAAGAAAGAGGAAATGTTATCGCTAAAGGTTTATTTTAACCTTTAGAGTGAGTGAGGCAGAGATTTTATTATAAAAAAAATTTCGATGAATCAAATATTTAGTGAAGAGTTAAAAATTCAAGTATTCTAAAAATAGTCTAATCAATGACTCAAAAACAATCAAAATAATAACCGGAATTGGGATGAGTAGCTTTCATTCTATGAAACATTAATGGGAGCTTGTAGATCGACACGGGCAAATACATGATAATTGGTCAGCAATAAGATATTTAAAACCCTAAAGAAATTTTGCTTCATTTTTGGTAAAAAATTCAAAAATAAATCCACCCTAACCACATAGCTCTTTTTTTTTTATGAATATTTTGCTAAAAGGCAATATAACCCCACTGCACACACACTTATATCTTATCTTAATTTTTTTCATTCCTTCCTATCGTAGTAATAAAAAAAGTAATTTATTTAAAATTTTATTTCAAATTAAAGATTTACAACAAAAGATATTTAAAGGTAGATTTTAAGTAGTTTGTTAATGCATTTATTGAAGAATCAATAATCTACTATACTATCAATACACAATGAAGCTACATGTGATACTAATTTTTCTATGTCTATGTGTGACATCTCATTCTTTTATATATGATCTTTCAGATTATCCAGGTGCAAATATTGTAATAACATGGAATAATCAATTACTTAAAGCTATTCATTCTGCATCCCCACCACCAACTATCGTTTCCCGTAGTTTAGCAATGGTACATACCGCTATCTATGATGCTTGGTCTTTTTATAATCCACCCCATCATGGTGTATTTTTGGTAAACAATGTTTCCGATATCACAGATAATTATCAACCAAACTATAAAGATGTCGAAAAAGCTATTTCTTTTGCTGCCTATAGAGTTATTGTTGATTTATTCCCTTTATCAAAGTATGTATTATTATTATTATTATTTAAATCACAACTATATTAATTATTTTAATAAAAAAGGGACCAATTAGATAGTAAAATGACATCATATAGTTATGATATAAATGATAAAAGTATTGATCTATCTCAAGCATCTGGAGTTGGAAACATGGCTGCTATTAAATTATTTGAATTTAGACATACAGATGGTTCAAATCAAAAAGGTGAATTTACTGGCAAAAATTACACAGACTACACAAACTATGGACCAAGAAATGATCCACAACCAGCCATTCCAAGATATATTGACAATTGGCAACCACTTAGAGTTCCATTAAAAACAGGAAATACCAGCACTCAAAACTTTGCAACTCCTCATTGGTCGATGGTTAAACCATTTGGTATGAAAGTAGGTTCACAATTAAGACCAACTACACCTCCACCTTACTCTAGTGGCCCAAGTTTGGAACAATTAAAAAAATCTGCCTATGAATTGATCAATATCACTGCACACATGACCGATGAAATCAAAGCCATCTCTGAATATTGGGCCGATGGTCCAGAATCGGTACTTCCCCCTGGTCATTGGAATTTGTTTGCACAATGGGTCTCTCAAAGAGATCAACATGATATTGCCAAAGATGTCAAACTCTTTTTCATGTTGGGTAATGCTGTTATGGATGCTGGTATCTCATGCTGGGATACAAAGAGATTCTATGACAATGCTCGTCCAGCTACAATGATTCCCTACCTATTCAACGGAACAAAGATCACAGGTTGGAATGGTGTTTGTAAAGAAAATGTCACATTTGATCTCGCAAATTGGTATCCATATCAAAATATCTATGTCTATTCTCCACCCTTTTCTGATTACACTAGTGGCCATAGTACATTCTCTGAAGCATCTGCTGAAATCCTCCGTCGTTTTACTGGTAGTGATCAATTTGGTGCTTCAATTACTGTTGCTAAAGGCTCTTCTACTTTTGAAACCAGTTGTGGATATCCAGTGCCTTCAACAGATGTATTTTTACAATGGCCAACATTTACCGATGCTTCATTACAAGCTGGTTATTCTCGTAGATTAGGAGGTATTCATTACGATTTTTCAGACACTGCAGGTCGTGAAGTCGGTAGTAAAGTGGCAGATTTGGTATGGAAAAAAGCACAAATTTACTTTTCTGGAAGAAATCCCGCTCTAATTGATGACGATTTGGATGGAGTCAACACTGATGATTTGGATAATTCTGGTGGCGTTTTAAATATCTCTCATTCTTTTTACTTTATTTTATTTATCTCAAGTGTTTTAGTTGTACTTGTTAAAAATAAATTTTAAATTTTAAATAAAATAAATTCATTTTTTAAATCGTTCTGATAATAATAAAAAGGTGAGGTATTATAGTAACATACAATCAAATTGTACAATGATTCTAATATCCATTTTTTACACATCTTGAGTAAATAAAAAAGGATAGAGGTATCAGGGTCAATTTAATTTGATTGTTTTATATATAGTATGTCTGCTGTCTCGACTCCATAAGGAACTAAGTCGATATATCTGAGTCTGAGACAGAGCATTTACTAGATCTTAAGTGAAATGTGGAACTAAGTCCATATTTTATCTGGAGTCTGATAAATTTGTAAAGTTGACCGTCCTCAATCCCAATGCAAACAATGACCAATTGTGTAGATAAGAATCAATTATCTCTATGTCCAGTGATCTTATGGGATATTTTTATTTTAATTTTTTTTTTTTCCAGATTTCTCACCAAATTGCGCACACATCCTGTCAATATTTCTCCAACTATGAATCATAATGGGGTTGTTTAAAACTCTTTTCTCCCAAGTTTTCTCGAATGCATATAATGACAAGACGTTTTAATTTAGCACACCCAATTTTGGAATGACGATGCATTTTTTAAATTTTTTTTGAATTTTTCTTTTTTTTTTTTGTATTTTGCCCCTAAAAAAAAAATCTAAATTGTTTTGTTCACATCCTCATTTTTTACACATATACAAATAATAATGAAACTTTTATCTCTTTTAGTCGTACTTTTATTAGTCGCTGTTTCTTTATCTGAAGAAACCCAATCCACTTCTGTCGTTCAAATTACTGCCGACAATGAAGACATCATCAAAGAAGGCAACTGGTTAGTTGAATTGTAAGTAGCAACAGTAATGAATGATAAGCGCCCCGCATAGGGATTGGTAGATGACAAAATATATTTTGTGTTTGATATTTAATATCTAACATATTCAATTTCCCCTCTTTAGCTTTGCCCCATGGTGTGGTCACTGTAAGAGACTTGCTCCAACTTATGAAGAGCTCGGTAAATATTACAATGAAGAATTAAAAGGTGAAGCCGTTAAGATCGCTCAAGTCAACTGTGTTGATCACCAAGCTGTTTGCTCCAAACATGACATCAGAGGTTACCCAACCATCAAATAGTATGTATATTTGTTTAACCATTTATTGATAATCATTATTACTCCCATCTCTCTTTTTTATTTATGTCTCTCTATATATTGTTTGATATTATAGAATATAAATAACAATCTATACCTAACAACAATTAATTTTAAAACAATAGCATGTCAAATGGTAACGCCAAAGACTACAGAGGTGCTAGAGATAAAGCCAGTTTTGTTTCTTACATCGATTCCATGTCAAAGTAAACTCTCGTTTTTAATAAATACAATTACAATCTCTTTTAGATGTATGATTACGATAATAACGAATATATACCAACCACATCTCATTTATTTTTATTTCTTCTTTTTCTCTATCTTCTTCTCTCTATATCTATCTGATATAATAAAACAGGTCACCAATTATCAATATTGAAAGTCAAGAACAATTAAAATCACTTTTGGACAAAGATCAAGAAAAAGTTAGTTTTGTATTTGTCTACACCTCAAATGAAGCTTCTTCACCATTGGTATGATCTAAAACAGATTGTTTATTATTAGTATTATTAACACTTTTATTGATACAGATTCAAGAATTTAAAGATGTTGCTATGGAATTACATGATGTAGTTGCACCAAACTTCTTTTTCGTTCAAGATAAATCATTTGTCGATACTAAAATTACATCACTTCCTGCTCTTTTAGTCTATAGAGATGGAAAATACACTTCTCTTCCTTCATCATCAGATTTAAAAGATTGGGTTAGAGCTAATCAATTCCCAATCTTGTCTGAATTAACTTACAGCAACCAACAACTCTTATCTAGTTCTTACAGTAAGATTGTTATGTTTATCACTCAAAATAAACCAACCGTAACGTAAGTGTTCCTATTACTAATACTGTCTTGAAGCATATTAATATAAATATCATAATATATCTCATATAGTGAAACCAATAAAATGAAGGCTATTGCTAGAACCTTAATAAATGGTAGAGAATTTGGATTTACTTACCTCATTGGTAACCAATTTTCAAATGTATGTACTAATACATTGATCTCATTTATCATCACGCTCTAGCTTATTAACGTAAACGTATTATAAACATAGTGGGTTCAAAAGTTTGAATTATCAAAATTACCAGCTGTTATTGTATTCCCAGAAAGTATGGATATCTATTACTATGAATCTGATGTTGAAGCTTTAGATCAAGAATCTGTTTCAACTTTTCTTAAAAACATTCAACAAGGAAAACTCTCTCTTAAATATTTAGATGCTTTTACTTATTATTACTTTGTATGTATCAAGATAATAGATTCTCTATATATTGTAGTGTAGTATTACTAATCCAAGTTAAACGAACATCCAATCAATAGATTACTCTTAACTTTATTTCAGAATACACAATTCACATCATAGCTATTACTTTAATCACTCCATTCATTTTATATTTTGCTTTTTGCCGTGAAACCAAACAAAAGGATCAATAGTGGAGATAACAGATAGACAAACAGTGTGTTTGGTGCAATAGACAAAGGATTGTTGGGAAATGTATGTTTTATTAAAAATAGATAATAAAATCTTTTTCTCGCTTCATCTTATTGAATAGTCGTATTTTTCGCACACCCCATTTCTATTTTTACTATCACACACTTTTACCAGCAACCTTACTTCCAAAATAAGAATCTTTTTTCAAATATAATTTCCCACACCCCAGAATTTATCAAGATATTATTTCTTTATAAAACAAAACGAAAATCTATTTGGTTGTTCATATGTTGATTTATATCTGAGATGTTACATATGACATGTCACACATAGAGCATATTGCCAAAAGAGTAAAAAAAAGAAAAAATAGAAAAAATAGAAAAAAGGAAACCTTTAAAGTAAATTTTATAGCAAAAAAAAAAAAAAAACTAATTACCCTTTATTTATTTATCCCTACTATATATATATCTTTTTTTTATTTCCAAATATATTCCTCAATTGATTTTTTTATCTTATTTATTTTACAGACACTTTTCATGGTAAAAAACAAAAAAAACCATGAAAATTAAATCTCTAGTGTTGGTATTTTTTATATCAACGATATTATTTTATAATGTGGGTTATGGCTTTAAAGTCAAACAACACACATCTCTTCACAATTTAAATACTGCTGAAGATGCTCGAATTCAACAAATCATTGACAAGGGGTACAACCGTTTGGTAGAGGATTTAAAAAACAAAAATATTTATCATGGAAATGAAAAAGTAATCAAAACACCAAGCCAAGCTGGTCCCGATGGTCATCTATCTTATCATTGCCAACATGATGTTATTTTGGATAGAAAAATTGATAATATCCAAAAAGCATTTGACAAGGTTAAAGATAAAATGTCCAAAGGTCAAAAAAGCGATTTCGCTAGAAAAAGAGATCAGCAAACTCACCATATTCTTCAAGATCCAAGTCCAATTAGAATTAATTTCAATACTGAACTTATCACCGGAACCAATGATGAATTTGCTTGTTATACCGAGGGTGCTTTGGTATCTGTTGGTGCTGCTGGTGGTAAAACCATGTGCAATGATGATTCAAGTGGTGCTTGTTTACATAAATGTACCAAAAAAGATATTCAAACTGCTGGTCTTCAAAATTTAATATCTCAACATGTTCTTACAACCATTCAAGATGTTTTAAATGATAAAATCTTTGTTAGAGATCCAAAAGTAAAAACTGTTTTTGATCAAGATGTTGCTGATGAATTTGGTGGTGAATGTGATTATGGTATTAAAATTCCAGAATCTTTTTATTCTGATGGTGTAGAAGATACTGATATTTATGTTTGGGTAACTTTAAGACCAACTTCCAATAATAGTAAGTATTTTTTTATTTTATTTTTTAATGTCTTTATATTAAACAATTGAATTTCAATAATTAGATACAATAGCTTATGCATTTTCATGTAATTTCCCAATTACACAAGATGGTAATTTAGGAAGACCCATTGGCGCCACAATTAATTTTAATCCAATATATTTTGTAGATTTTATTGGTTCTGAAAGTGGATTTTATTTTAACGAGTATATTAGAGTGGGTATTCATGAAATGACTCATGCTTTAGGTTTTTCAAGAACTTTTTATGGTAGTTTTGTAAATTATCAAACTGGTGATGGATATGATGGTGGTACATTTAGAGATTTTAATTATGTCAGTACTACCCCATCTGGTGATCGTTTCAATTACACTAGAACTGGAATTGTCACACCAAATGTTTTAAGCTTTGCCAGAGATCATTATGATTGTTCAACTCAACAAATGCAAGAATTGGAAGACTATGGTGGTAGTGGTACCGCTGGTAGTCATTGGGAAAAGAGAACCGCCGGTGAAGAGTATATGGTTGGTTTTGTGTCTCCAGTTGAGCCAATCACCAATTTAACTTTATCCTTATTATTAGATACTGGTTGGTATTCAATTGATCCCACTAGCGCTGATCCATTTGTTTGGGGTCAAGGTTTGGGTTGTAGTTTCTTGGATTCTTGTACTCCTGATTCATGGAATTATCAAGGTTACTTTTGTACAGTAGATGGTGCAACCTCTTGCACTGGTACCAGAGTTGGTAAGGGTGTATGTAGACTCGGTAGAGCCAGGGGTAGTGTTCCAAAGCAATACCAACATTTTACTGATCCCCAATTGGTTGGTTTAGATGGTGCTGCTGATTATTGTCCTTTTTATGATGTCTTTGATGATGATGCAAACACATATTATTGTACCAATGCTGCCCTTCAATCAGAAAAGGCTAACAAAGATATTGGTGAAACTTTTTGTGAAAACTGTCGTTGTTTTGAATATCAAAACTCTGAGACTGGTATTGAACAAGCATGTTGGGAACAAAGATGTCAAGGTACTTCTCTTCAACTTTATATCCTTGGATCTTGGGTGGATTGTCCAGATTCTACTACTGTTGTTCATCAAGGTGTAACTGTAGTTTGTCCAAAAGGATACACCCAATGTGGTGGAAAGGCTGCCTCTGTTCCAGTTGGTGGTGAAAATTCTTCGAGTATTTTATCATCTTTGGCTATTCACTATACATTATTAATTGTTGCCATTGTTACATTTATTGCCTATTATCATTAAATAAACACGTACATAATATATTTAATTTAAAAATAAATAGTGATTTATTGATTATTTCTTATTTACAATTTGTTGTTTGGTTAGTAATACTCTAGTAGCTTTTTTATTTGATCTAGAAAGGGTATACGTGTTAGTAAATATAATTTCAAATATATAATAATAATATTTACACTAAAGGTTCGATTCTATTATTTGTTGTTTCTTTAAGAGGTGGATGCTTTTGGGGTGTAGTTGGATCACATTTTAATTTCACTCTTAATTGAGTTAATTTTAATTTTCCATTACTACTATCTGTTTTTGCTACTATAGGTGAAGTCCTTTCATTTGTTTCTTTTAATCTATTCAATTTTAAAGACGTTGCTCGTACGACTGGTGGTGAAAAAGGTTCTGCAGTAATCATTACTTTCTTGACTTTAGGATTACTACTTGTATTATTATCAAGTTCCAATGGTCTTTTCTTTTGTATTGATGTTGTAGATGTTGATGTGGATGACAATGGTGTTGATGATGGAGTGGTCTTTTTTAATATAGATTTAATCTTTTTAACACCTGGAGATAAAGGTGATAAATTTGTTTTGCTACCAACTATGGTAAGTGATTTGGTTTGTGTTGGTGATGCAAACTTTACAATTGGTTGTGAAAGTGGTGGTAATAATGGTGTTTGTTGTGTAGATTTTTGTGGTTGTTGTTGCACTTTTTGAGGAGCTGGTTTTTTCTTTAACTGTAATTGAAGATCATTTAAAGATAAAAAACTATCTTCTACCGACTCTCTTGTTTGTCTTTTCGTTGTTGATTTTGTTGGCATTGGTTTAAAATGAGTCTTGGGTGGTGATAAAGTAATAGAATCTGAATCTGAATCTGAATCTAAATTTGATAAATTATGAGACATATTCATAGTTGAAGAATTTTGATGATTATTATTAAAATTGGGTTTTTTCTTTAAATCTGAATTGAATTTAAATAACATAAATTCCGGTGGATTTGTAATATCTATATCGTCATCATTACTGGTATCATTATTATTTATAAAACTAACACTATTATTATTATTATTATTATTATTATTATTATTATTATTATTATTATTATTATTATTATTATTATTATTATTTATACTATTATTAAAATTATTGTTATTTATACTATTATTAAAATCAATATCATTTTCAAATTCTTTTACTATTTGACCAGATTTAACAAAATCTGTTAAAAATTGATCACTAACCAAATTATTATCTGTTAAAACTTTAAAACAATCACTTAAAATTTCAAACATCCATTTTATATTTGATTTTAATAGATTTGATTCAGTATATTGATGTTGTAACTCTTCTCTTTCTTCTCTACTTCTTTCTTCAAGATCAAATTTATCCAATTCAGATACTGCAAATCTAGCTTGTTGAATTAATAGATTTTGGTTTTTAACTGAATGATTAGTTGCTGCTGGTAATTCTGATTGAATTTTTCTTCTCCATTTATCTATTTAAAAATATTAAAAAGAATTAATAAATAAAAAAGTATATAAATAAATAAAACATATATATTATATTATATAGTACCATTTGATTCTAATTTTTGAGAAATATTAAATTCTATTTGTTTTAATTGTCCAAGTTGATTATTTAAATTATCAAAACTAGATTTCGTTTCTTTTATATTAACACCGTTTAATTTTTCATGAGTTGGATCAGATTCATAGAGTTGTAATAATTTTGAATTAATTTTCATTTTACTTTCCACTTCTTTAATTTTTTGTTTCTTTAAAATTAAACTCTTTTTTAAACCCAATGTATCATTGAAATTGATATCAATTAATTTACTAGTTTCTTCAAAATGTCTAATATCATCTTGACTTTCATTCAATTCCTGTTGTTGCTGTTGCTGTTGTTGCTGTTGTTGGGATTGATCAGATTTAGTTGATTTACCATTTAATTTACTATTATTATTATTATTATTATTATTCTTTATCGTTGATGGTGACGAAGATGATGATTGATTTTGATTTGCTTTTAATAATTTTAATTTTAATTCCTTAATTTCATCTCTCAACTCTTTGATTATTAATGTATATTGACTGATATGAGTATTTACGTTTAAAACATTCTTTACCACTTGGGATTTAATTTGTTTAGCTCGATCTGCATATTTGAGAGTGTTGTGAGTGTCTTCATAAGAGATTGAATTTGGAGATATATTTGCAATCATAATGGTCTTACAATTCCCACCCAAAGAATCTTTTAATAGACGAGTCAACTTGCTATCTCTAAAAGGAATATAAGGCTTCTTGTTTCCTTTTCTATTTGCATCGCCCAGAGCATTGATACAATTGCCCAATGCCAAAAGTGATTTATTGATATTGGCTCCCTCTGTCAAACGAGCACCTGTATTCATAGTCTTTGATGCTCTTTCACTGCCTGCCAAATCGATTAAAGACAACTTGCTAAACTTTAAATTTGTCTCGATATCACCGGTCCTATCCTGTTGACGAATATAGATTTGCAAGACTGCATGTGAACGCGATGAGGTGAGATTGGCTTGAGTGGGAGATTGTTTACGATTGTTGTTTCCAAATTCGAGTAGATCAAATACGTCTTGCGAGCTATTGGGATGCTTTTCAGTGAGATCTTTGACTACAACCATTTTGGCGCTGTCCTCTCTCAACTCGAGTGATTTGCTATCGTTGATCAACAAATCACGTATGGTTTCATTGTAAACCTCCAAATAAGACATAGAGACTGTGTGTTTCTTTTCGTCTCTCTGTTTATCTATTGATTCAAACAGGGCACGCATAGTCAACACCATGATACCAGCACCGCTCTTTTCATTGCCAATCATTGTATGAGTTTTGCCTGACCCTGTAGCACCATATGCAAACACGGTGGCATTGTATCCATCCAAAACATAATCTATCAATCCCTTTGTAGTGTTTTCAAACACCTCTTGTTGAGTAGCAAATTGATCAAATACTTTATCAAATGCATATCTTTGCTCTAAATGTCTCGTGTTACTTTTACTTGACAAAGATTGTCTAAGATCGTCATTAGGATCAAATATCAACATATTTTCGTCCACAACTTTAATGATTGCCTTATGATTTGAATTTGATATCTCTGATTCTGATTCTGGTCTAACTCTATTATTATTTTAATTACTGTTAATAATCACTCTGTGTGATATTGTTTTATATCACATTACCTAATAGTTACAACCATATTAGAATCATCTTTTTGGCTCATTTTGTTGTATTCGTTTAATTTTTGTGCATATATTGTTTTGAAGTACTGTTGTTTCCTAATCTCTATATATTCTCTATATCTATATCTGTCTAGTTATATACACAATCTAATCAATTATTTGTAAATAATTTAAAAAAAAAAAAAACTGATCTTTTTTTTTGAAAATTTTTTTTTGAAAAAAAGGCGCGCGAAATTTATTCGTTTTTTAAAACTGTTGAGGAAATTTAAAAGAGTAAATATAGAGATAAAACAAACAATGCCAAGTAATAAATATTAGAGATGACTAATTTACTTGAATCACTGCCACTACCCTCATTAGTGGATTCACTTCCAGTTCCAACACCACCAGTTTGACTGTCAGATTCAGAAAATCCACTAGTCATGCCAATGGAGCTAATACCAGAGCTGAGACCGCCACTGGTGGATGGCTTAGAGGTTGGGAATGCATAGCCTGATGTATCGATCATTACTGCGGGGGCGGTAACAGTTCCGTTGGCAAACTCCCATCTGATATTGTCAATCCAAAAGTTTTGTGGGCTGTCCATCGAGGCGGGTTGTAAACTTAAAAATGTAAGAGAGTATTCAATGTTTTTGGGCTTCAAGTCGGCGACAGGTACTTGGAATGTCTTGTAGGAGCTCTCAATGGTAAAGGGAATACTGTAGCCACCGTCATAGCCAAAGTAGATTCTCATGTTGGATATTGGCTGCACGGCTTTGGCATCAAAGAACAAGGTTTTGAGGTAATTGGTACCGAATCCACCCTCTCTGGTGAATTGAAGACCAGCACCCAATTGTGCAAATTGAATTTTAATTACATATTCACCATTCTTATTGTTGTCATCAGTCTCTTCAGAACTTGTGTTTAAACTCTTGTAATAAAAAGACTCGTACACTTGCCAGCCAAATGATAATGTGTCTTTGAAAATGTATTCTGGTAAAATGCCCATAGCACAATCTATACCTGAAACCTCTGGATGTGGACGTGCAGTAAATTGTTTTTTACTATCAATGGTAACATTTGGCAATGGTTTGTTGAATTCCCAATTTACAATTTGATTATCAACACTTGTGAGCAACATACTAGCTGGGAATGCCATTTCATTGGCTTTTACTTTATTCCATTGGAATCCAGATCCTCCACCAACAATTGTCAAATCATCATAATAACTCCATCCGTACCCTCTAATTTGAACTCTTTTTATCTTAGATATTTAAAACAAATGTTAATCAACCCAATATACTTTCTTTAATCAAACAGAGAGTAATACATACACCAATTGCAAAATTTGAAAAGGTTACACTAAAATAATATTGATATTGATCTTTCTTTTCACCACCAGCAATAAAATTTGCATTTATACCACCTTGGAGATCACAAGATACTTCTTGGTAACCCAATGAAAAAATATTACCATAAGCTGACGAATTACCAATTTTATCAAACTCTGAACGTGGAATAATAAAATGGAATAAATCTTGTTGTTGACATGCTTCACCAGTGTCACATTTATCAGAAATCATAACTACAGTCGATCCCAATGGACCAGTCAATCTAAAACATTCACCGCATCTCTGACCACCTCCAAAAGCTGCTGCACTGACTGAGGCAAAAGGTATAGTTGATGGAGGTATTCTGCAAGCTCCCAAAAAATTTGTACTATCTGTTGGTGCTGCAAACCCACTCTATATATTGATGGTTTAATTGTTTTAATAAGTATTTATGTATACTAAAATAAATCTACCAATTCTATACATACACCACATGAACTCAAGGGAGCTGGTTCCGAGGCACTCAAAGAGATTGATAATAAAATCAATCCTAATATATATATAGGTTTCATTATAAAATGATATATAGTTGTAAATAAATATAAATAACCAAAAATAAATAATCTAAGTAGTAATAATATTAATAAAGTTGAACTTGGATTATATTGATAAAAGTATATTAAAAATTGTGAGTTACTGGTGTGTGTGTGTGGGTGTGTGTTGGTATTGATGGTAGAAGCTGGTAATGATGGTAGATAAAAGATTACGATAATTATGTATCATACTCTGTGTTTTTCTATCTATTTTTTTACCCCACTCTATAAAAGACATCAAGTGTGTGTTTTTTTAAATGTTTTTGTATTTTTTAGAGGGAGACGATAATATTATCTATATGGGGTAAAAAAAATAATGGGTGTTGTTGCTTTTGACATAATTGTATAATTGTGTGTATCATCACATTTAAAACTATATATTTACCAAACTACTACTCTTTTAAAATTCAATTGAACTGGAAATAATAATGTTTAATGTTTAATGTTTAATAAATAAATAAATAAAGTATAATCTAAGAATGAACAAAAGAAACTGCCTGTTTTTATGTTGAATTGATTTGAATCAAAATTAAACAATTTAATTTAATTTTCCAATCAAATAAAATAACATTTAAAAAGTATGTGGTTGTTTATCTGTGTGTGTTGAGCAACACCACCCACCTTTCTTGAAATAGTACATACCCCCTCAATTTAGAAATTTGAAATCAGAATCACATATCATTTCCACCCCTCTCTAGCCCCATACATATAGACAAAAAAAAGTAAAAATAAAATTACCCCCACACATCATCATTCACACACAATTAACAACACCACTATCTCACCCACCATTTATTCAAAACCTACCCAAACACAGTAGCCACATCTACTTGCATGATAGTTGTTTTCAAACAATTAACAGAATTTAGAGTTGACTGTGTGCGTGTGAGCGAGTGTTTACATCATATGATGATCTCTTTTGACCTCATTCAGAAACTACTATTACTATTTAAATCATACTGTCTGAAAAAGAACAATGGAGTATTTCTCACCATTTTAGACCTTGATACCCTGACATTTATCGCTCATCCCACCCAATACCCACAGATAATCATTCTTTTGAAAGAAATTTAGTGTATAGATTAAATAGATGCATACCCTCACTATTCCCACGAATACATGAATTCACTTATGTTTTTAGTTGAGTTGATTGATTGATGGAACAACAATTTTAATAATTTTAATAATAATAATAATGTATAAATATTTATTTACTAGATTCAGATATACATTTAGGACAATTACATTTGAAACCATAGGTTATGAGTTCTTGAGTTCTTTCTTCAATCGGGGTATCCTCATCGATGTAAGAGTGAAGTAATTCTTCACCGGCTTCAATACGTCTGAGGGTTTTAATGATTGCTCTATTATCACCTTCAAATACTACATTACAATTTGGTATACATGAGTGATTGACCATAGCTTGTAAACCAAAAATACCAAACCCATCAAATGCTGGGAAGATTTCTTCCTCCTCCTCTTGTTCACCGTCCATATGATTGTCTTCGGAATCCATCATCATGTCGTCGTGGCCGTGGTGGTGATCATGATCATTGCAATCTTCGCCGCAATCTTCGTCTTCGCCACTGTGATGGTCACGGAATGCCTCAACGACAGATGCCATAGCTTTGTTGGCTTGGTCTTTGATGTGTTGGGCTACATTCATTTTATCTATATTCTTTCTAAACATCTCCAATGGGGAATTGAATCCAATCGAGTTGTCGTTCATTTCCAAAAGACCCAAAAGACGTGAATAAAACTCCATACCAAGGATAGTGTTTATAAAAGTAGCGTTATTGGTTCTTGGATTGGATTGTAAGAGTGGGAGTAAAGCTTTTCTGAGCAACTCTAATGATTCCAATGACCAGGTCTTGGCCTCCTCGTATGTAAAGTTTCCATCGATTCTAACATCCCACCATTCTCTATTTACGTATTCATTGAAAAACTCTTTGCATATTCTTTCGACCAAAGGTACGTGTTGTGGTGCTGAACCCGATGTATGTGCTGTTGATGTAGTTGTTGTAGTTGTAGTTGTGGTAGTTGTTGTAGTATTGTTATTATTATTTTGAATAAATTGATCATCTGAATTATCATTACCAACTCTACAAATCAAACAAGCGATTGCTTGGGCGGCCAAAAAGAAGAGTTCGTTGGTTTCGATGGAATGCTTTTTAAAGAGATACATTGGATTGTTTTCGGCGGTTTGTTCACCAACGCAGAGGATTTGATGGTGACTGTAGAATGCAATGTTTCTGCATTCCTCTGAACAGTACTTTTCACCGCACTTTGCAAAACAACTAAACACCTTGGTGTTGAAATTATATGGATGATCAAATTCGGGGATCTCTAGTTGATCACGGATTTGGAACAACTTTTTGTAGTGTGCCAATTGACGATTCAAGTTTCCGAGGAATCTAAAGCAATTGCCACATGTCCATGCGGTGGATCTGTTGTAGACGTGTTGCACGGAAAAGAGTGGTTTGTCTGCAAAGATAATCTCGCCCTTTTCAAAGGATCTCTCGGCAAAGAGTCCTCTACCCTTTCCCTCGACGTATTTTCTAGTTACAATACCTGGTATATTGAATTGTAAATTCATTTATATATCTATATCTCTATATCGGCGGTGTGCCTACTCTTTAGGTGCTTATTACGAATGTAGGAAAAAAAAAAAACGAACCGACACCAACAAAAAAAAAAAATTAATTTTTTCATTTATTTTTTTATTTTTATTTATATGGTGGGTGTGTTTGTTATCTTTACTCTTGATCTATCTCTCTGTCTAGGAAATAAACAAGTCTCTCTAATATATTTAAAAATCCGGGTATGAGATAATCTATTATTAGACAATTATCTCAGAGATGTTTGATTTGATATTTATTGGTATACACATTTCTTTTTTGCACCAAATTTAGTTTTGAAAAAAATTCATAAAAAAAAATTCAGAAAAAAAAATTCACCAAAAAAAATCATTTATCCAAAAGAGTGGGAAGTGTGTGTATGATTGATGTTTGAGTTTGTATAAATACTCACCCCTTATCATTTCAAATGAACCAACAACAAACAACAAACACACATCCATATATACACATACAAACTCATCAGTTTTTTTAAAATTTTTATTTTTTTAATTAATTATTATTTTTTATTTTTTTTGTATAACACTGTAATTAAATCATTTGTATTTTTATTATTTTTTCTTTTCTTTTCACACTAATTACTACAATAACATATAATCAAAATTAAATATATATAAATTTATAATAATAAACATCCCTAATAAGAAAAATGACAGAATATAAATTAGTAATTGTTGGTGGAGGTGGTGTTGGGTAAGTAATAATAAGAGTAATGGTTCTATATTTAATAAGTCTCTAACACATATACTCTCTATATATTTTAGTAAATCAGCATTAACTATTCAATTAATTCAAAATCATTTTATTGATGAATATGATCCAACTGTAAATATTTATATTATTTTTAAAAATAGTAAATCATATTTAAAATATATTAACATTTAGTAATATTAGATTGAAGATAGTTATAGAAAGCAAGTTACCATAGATGAAGAAACTTGCTTACTTGATATTCTTGATACTGCTGGTCAAGAAGAATACTCTGCTATGAGGGACCAATATATGAGAACTGGACAAGGATTTTTATGTGTTTATTCAATTACCTCTAGATCATCTTATGATGAAATTGGATCATTTAGAGAGCAAATTATTAGAGTAAAGGATAAGGATAGAGTTCCAATGATTTTAGTTGGAAATAAATGTGATTTGGACAATGAAAGACAAGTATCTATCAATGAAGGTCAAGAATTGGCCAAAACTTTTAATTGCCCATTCATGGAAACTTCTGCAAAAAGTAGAATCAACGTTGAAGAATCTTTTTACTCTCTTGTTAGGGAGATTAGAAAAGATATGAAAGGTGATCAAGTAGACAAAACTAAAAAGAAAAAGAAACAATGTATCATTTTTTAAATCATTTTGGTCATGATTTCTTGTCCATTTACGTGTGTGCGTGTCCTGTATAAAGCTAGTTTCAAAATTTAAATAACATTTAATAATCATCTTTTTTTAAATCTCTTTTTTTTTCAAATATAATAAAATAAAAAGATAAAACCTTGTACAATGAATCTATCAAACTCTATTTTTGTTGGCTTTGGGATCTTTATTCTAAAAAATCTACATTTTAATGATTCAAAATATTTTGGAAAAAATAGGGCCATTTCATCAATTTAAAATAAAAAAAAAAAAAAAAAAAAAAAAAGAACTTTAAATATATATTTTATATGATATTATTTACAAAAGGTTTTATTTACAAATTAAATATTTCTAATAGAGGTTTTTTTTTTCTTTTTTTTTAAAATATAAAGAACTACAACTAAATGGATCAGAATACAAAAAAGAAAAATCGAATCGAAAAATTAAAAGGAGGGGGGGGGGGGATTGGGCCGCATGCCAAACTCGAATATTGATTGCTTATTTTAATTGAAGAGAGTGTCTATTTTTAAAGTTTTCCAACCAACCACTGCTGGCTTTGAATGAAGTATTATTTAACTCTTTGGAAAGTTCGAGAGCAAACTTTTTAATGGTTTCACCACTGACTTGTTCGCCAACTTGACGGCATTGATTGATTTTTTCAATGATCATGTTTTCTTGTTCCATAGAGAATGAGGCTTTTGGACCTTTGTGGAGTTTCTTGAGGTTCTTTTTGTTGAAGCTCTTGTATTTTTCAATGTTTGAAAGCCATCTAGAGATGATAGATCTAGAGATATGATACTTTTCTACGACAAAAGACATACCATGTTTATTCTTTTCATCCAAGATTTCCAACTTTTTGTAGACTTCATAACTCTTTCTTGGTTTCTTTCCATTGGCTTGACCACCATGAGCTATCTTGGTATGATGATCATGGTCATGATGATGATGGTCGTCTTCACTCTTGATATCATCACTCATTTCAGAGCTAACTGGGGAAGATGGGCAAGCTTCAGTAATATTTTCAATTTTAACATTGGTGATTGTTTGATTATTATTATTATTATTACTATTATTATTTTGATTATTATTATTATCTTTTAAATAAATATTATTTTTTAAACTTGATATAGCATTAATAATTGTTTCGAGGTCTTCATTATTACTGCTTCTAAGTAAAGATTTTTCATTGGTGACATTGTTATTTTGATTATTATTATTATTTGGATCATTATTCTTATTATAAGTTTGGAATAAGAGTGGGAATGTATTAAAGCTATTATTTAAGATATTGTTTCTTGAACAACGAATTGGACCATTTGGAATGGACACTGGATTAAGAAGTGATTTTAATTCCATTTTTATAGTGTGTGTATATATATATAATAAAAGTGTGGGGGTTTTAAGAGAAATAAATTTTTAAAAGCAAAAAAAAGTGTAAAAATAAAAAATAGAGATAAATGAAAATATAAATAAAACTTTTAAGTTGTTGCTGTGTTGATGTTTTTTACAAAAATAAATTAATAGTGAATTTAATTAAAATAAATACCCAAAAATTTGGTAAAAAAAAATAAGAGAAAAAAAAAAGAATAAATTAAATTAAAAAAATTAAAAACTTTGAAAAAAATTCAAAAAAAATTTTAGAAAAAAAAAAAAACAAAAACCTTGTGACACTTTTGTGTGTGTCGTGATGTTTTTGGTAAGGGTTCCTCATGTTCTCAAATATTTACGATTTCAAGCAGCACACTCTTTTTTTTCAAAACTTAATTTTCTATATGAGACAGTCAATATGAAGACACATTAAACACATATGCATCGGTGGTAGTGGGGGTGTTTATTTTTTTACGTCAGTGTTAAAGCACTCTCAGTGAGTATGTAGTGAGTGAGTGAGTGCGTCCGTGGTTAAAAATACTACGATAAACGTACTACAATCATGGTGATTCCATTTATTTATAGATCAGTTTCTACACACACTAAAAAAAGAAATAAATATCAAAATCAGTTATAGCATCAATAAAGTGAGGATTTGTTGTTGCTTTTTCAACAATAGGAAACAGGTAAACAACTACTGTTTATTTTTACTCCCCCCACTCTTCTCATAATCACGCATATTGTTAAGATGGAGTTAGAAAAAAAAAAAAGGGGGTGTGTTTATGCTAATATAAACGGTGTTTGATCCCCATCTCGATCGCCTAGTTCTCATTCAAAAACACACTATTTTTCATTTCTTTCTAAGCGGGCTGGAAATAAGCTTTTCGTTGAATGGGTTTATTTGAAAGCACGAGGTGGTGTTAAAAAGGACCCTTTACCAAATTTTTATGTTTTCTCTTATAAAAAAAATAAAAATTTTTGAGAATGCTTTTGTTTTTTCGCCAAAACTTTCCCATACTTTATTTGATAGTTCTCAAAAAAACTTTGGCGCCATGTTTATCGTAACCTTAACGGGTGATTCAGAAATAGGCAAAAACAAAATTCTTGATATTTTTCAGGTAAATAGTTGATAAATTTCATTCAATTATCTTTGCATTAATGTAAAATTTGATCACATCATATTTCTTTGTCTTTTCATTGAATTTTCTAAAATAATTATATTAATTTTACTTATTCTTATTATTACCAATAATAGAAAAGGAATCAGATTATTGATGTAAATGATAATATTCGTAGATACACTAGATATAGGTTTTATATGAAACTATGGAATCAGTCTAGAGTGATTGTCAATGTTCATAGAGAGAGGGCAGAGGAGAGTTATTATGATAAGGGGTATCATTCATCCATGTATAGAGGAAATGCTCTATGTATAATTACACATGACATCAATTCACAAGATTCATTTAGAAATGTAAAGAGATGGATAGGTGATATTGAAAGATTCTGTGCTGTCGGCACACCAATCATTGTGGTTGGTTTCTATAGTGATATAAATGATCCCGATAATATACCGAGAGAAAAGTTTGAAAGTGTTTACCCTCTACCCTACTTTGAGTTTCAGACCAAAGATCACACTGAACAAGATCAGTTTTATTTTGATAAATTCTTATTGGAAAATCTTGAATTGTATTATAATTAGTACGTATAGTGTACATCGTTGTAGATCTAATCATAGAGATAAGAGGTATTAATATTTAAATAGTTACTACAAAAAAAATGTATATCCGATGAAAGAGGAGGATAATACTACAACAACAACAGAACCAATAGTACCAACTGATGCTAGGCAAGATAGTGTTGATGAATTACCAATTGCATTTAGCAAACAGTTTACAAATGTACAGGAACAAAATAGATATGAATCAATGTTTTTTAGAGTATTTAAAAACAAATTGCTATTTAAACTTATATTTAAGCATATTCATTGGATTCACCAGAGATATAATATATCAGCCTACAACTTTTACTCTTCCCCCTTTAGAAAACTCATTGTTGATAAAAATTTTGATTTTATAAACAAAAGACTTTTGGTTCAAGATAGTAGTAGTAGTAGTGGTGGTGGCAGTGATAATAGTAGTATCATTAATAATCCATTGTTTATGTGGGATCAATTTAGTTTTATAAATGTAATCAATTTTCTTAGGGTAAATACAGATTTTAAATTGTTTGAAATGGTTTTTAATAGGTATCAAAGTTCATTTGATCCAAGTAAAGAGATGTATTATTTTGTAGATTTAGAAGATTTAACAATGAAAATGGAAACATTCCCGCAAATATTAGAAAGTGCTGTCATTGGCGGTAATTTAAAAATTGTAAAATATCTTTCATCAGTTACATCTTTGGCACCACCATCTCCAACATCAAGTATATCATCAACTACATCAACTACATCAACTACATCAACAACATCAGCAACATCAACTCCACCTACATCACCAATAAAAGTTTTTCAATTTACAGAAGAGTGCCTTGAATTTGCAATTGGATTTGGCCATAAAGATATTGTAAAATATTTAATTGAAGAGAAAAAGGTAAGAATACTAAATGAATCAAGTTACAGAAATTTAATTTCACTATCAGATCTACACAAACAATATAAAATTACAAAGTATTTGGATTCGAAAAAAGTAAAATCTCTAGTTTTCAATCAAGCCTCTATGCCTCCACCTTCTCCTACAATTATTCAAAGACTTTTTAATAAAGTTACTTAGTAACTACCTTTTAGTTTAAACAATTATTAAAGGAATATTTATTTTTATGTCTGCAAATATTATTATTGCTCTTTTGTTATCATATTTTTTTGCAAAGGATCAATTAATTTTTTAAAAAAAAGTGATTGGGAAATGAAAATTTTTAGGAATAGAGGGGCCTCATTCCTAAAAAAGAAATTTCTTAACCATGATATAATAATAAGTAAATAAAACAACACTATACTTGTATTGAATGATAGGCGATATAGATCAATTATATAAACAGGTATTTCAAAATATATACTTGGCTGCACAGATTTACAGTTCTATACAACAAAGACACTTTAGATATGCTGAAAAGTATGATGATATCTTTGATGTGGAGTGGATGTTGGATAACGGCCATTTGGGATTACTCAAAGATAAGATACAAAGAGGTTGTGTGTTGTCAGACTCTATTGGAGAAAAGTTGTTTCTATCATTGGCAAACAAAGACACTGGGTTGTTTATTTCTATTTTTGAAAGAAACAAGTACAATCATTTGTTTTATTGGGAGAGAGACTTGGTAAAGATTGTATCTCAATTGCAAAACATTGATGTACTGGTGTATATGTATGAAAATGGCTATGCTAGAGTGGTGGATAAGTTGGATTTACAAAAAGTAGATGCACAAGTTTTAAACTACTTGATTGAAAATCATTGGTACAAGGTCTCTTTAAGCAAAGCATTGGATCAATTAGATTTAATCAATAGTAGTAATACAACACCAACAACATTTAAAAGAGAAATAGTAGATATTATAGTAGGTGCCTGTTTGCAACAAGAGCCAAAGTCTCTGTCTCAACCGGACATATTTTACATCAACGAGATCTTGACAGACAATTGCAACCCTTTACTCTTGGACGCATTGTCGCCGCTTTTGGAAGAGAGAGTTAGAGTGCACTTTACCAATCTCTTGCTCACCAAGAATGTTACTATCACACAAGGGGGTGCGAATGACACAACTCTCACTATGGACAAAGTGTTGCGAGATTATCAGTCACCTATATCCAAACAAGATAGTAAATATATTTGTGATAGTTTGGGTCATACATTATACTTTGATCTAGTGCCCCTCTATCAGCTATTGGATAGAGGATTAGAGCTGGATCATAAATGGTTTAGCTATTGCTTTAAAAGTGGTGCCAGCCAACAACAATCCAACCGTGTGTTTATCGCCCTATGGAATAAGTTCTTTGATAGAATTATTGTAACCAGTCTAAGTGTGTATTATAATCCAAATGGTAAAATGGATTCCAATACATTGATCGATAACAACAGCAACGAAAACATAGACGTTACTATGGAGATTGTTGGAGAATGTTACAATAATATAAATTTAGAGTTACTCTATCTCATAATTTCCCAAGGGTTTAGCCACAATACACTCAGAATGCATGTTGGTTCGTTTTCTGTCAAGGCAGTCAAACTTTCGAGCCAAAGGGATCGCGATCTCATTGAAAAGATATGCAAAAGTGATCAGAATCCAGTTATATCCGCCAAAGAGATTCTTTTTAGTAGTTGTGCATTGGATCAGATAGAAACATTCCAGTACTTTTTACCAAGGTTTAAGGGTTTGCTCACATCAAGAGAACACATGCTCTTTCAAAATAGGGCCATTGGTTCCAGGCTAAATTGGTTGTTCTTTCAAACAATGGAGGCGCAAGGCATTGAAATATCTACACAGATATGGTTGGCTTTGTTTACAAAATTCTCGTTTAAGCGTATGTCATCCTTTGTCGGGAAACTCTTTAGCGATGAAGCGTTTCTCAAAGATGTGCTTGTTGAAAGGAGAGACGAGGTGTTTCAAGAGTTTTTGGCGAGTGCCTTGAAACACCATGACTTTGTGGGCGTCAAGTATCTGTTTAGCATCTACAGATACACCACTTTTTCCGATCGAGTTTACGAAACCATCACCCACGATAAATCTGTGCCCATCATCGACCACCTCTACCAAAACAGGCAGACCTATTTCACGCCCCTAGCCAACGTAGACGACATCTTTCAACGGATATTCGAAGAGGCCGTGGCCAACAATCGACTGGCACTGATGGAATACTTTATCAAGCACTGCCAAGTGATGCATATCAACACCATACGCACCGATCTTACAGAGCTCGTCGACAAGGGTCTTGTGTCCTTTTCCGTGGCATCGATTCGATTGATTCGGTCCCTGTTGAATGCAAACCGACACAAAAAGATCTACAGACGACCACTGCTCTGCTCGCAAACCAAGTTCCGAGATCTCGTGTATTTAATCGACACCCATACACACGATTCCATTGTTCCCTATATCGAGTTTATAATCGACATGACCAAGATCCCCTATGACCCATCAGCAGACATCACCTTGAAAGCCATTGAATACCTCCACAAACATCAAGATAAATTCAAAATCGCACCCTCATTCCAACACGATATTTACGAGCGTCTTCTCGCCAGCAGCAAAGAAGGCAGCGCCACAAAAATCGCCAATGTACAGAGACTATTGGACTATCTTGTCCAACGATCCTATGTCATTAACAGTAGGACTCATTAAATACTCCTGTTCTGCTATGTATATTAATATTAGATATATATAAATAAAACACAATCACTCTTTTTGAAATTACTCTTTTTTATTTTTTTTTATTTTTATTTTTTTTAATTTTTTTTTTTTGCAAATATCAGAGATAATTTGTGTTTTTTATTTGTTTTGTATTTGTAATAATAGCATTTATATATAGTATACAGTAGTAGTAATTGTGCTGTACTATAATACCAAACCATGTTTTCAAATTTTTTAAACAAAATGATGGGAGGGAATGACTCTAACCAACAACGACAGCAACAACAACAACAACAACAACAAAAACAAACATCACCTCAACAAAAATCACAACAACAGCAACCAACAGATAAAAAAGAAGATGAGTTTGCAGAATTTGATTCATTCCTTAAATCAATGGTTAGTGTAAAATAATGACAGACACTCAGTTGATGATGATATTAATATTTATATAAAACAGAAAGTTGGGAATACAACTAGTAGTGATATGGATATTTTAGTATTAAAGGTTAAAGATAGAGTTGGAAAGAATGAATTTTCAGAGGCATTAAAGATTTTAAAACAATTTGTATATATTTCCATTGAACCAATTACTAAAACAACGATAGGATCAATGTCTGATAGCAATACATACAATAGTTTATATGAAAAATATCATATACCATCATTAAATAAAATAGAGGAACTCTATCAACTCACTAGATCAAAGACCGAGGAGACTATTAGAACCAATAATCAAGAATCATTAATCAATGTATCAATGATTCTATCGATTGTACAACAAATGAAACAAAGAATTATATTTAGACAACAACAGCAACAACAGCAACAGGGTAATACAAGCTCAATGATGTTGGAAGAAGATGAAGGGTTAGCTTTATATATTCAATTTCAAAGAAAGATTATTCTTCAAGAATCTGGACCATTGATTAAAGAGATGATCAAAGTCAATCAAAGTCTCGATGGCAAGGATATTAAAACCAAAGTTAAAATATTTGATAATTGTTTGATTACATTGAAAAAAGTATTGTCTAGTATCGTTGATAAAGTATCAGATGCATTGGATGTAGGTGAAGATCAATGGAAATGGAACAATGTTTTGGAATCACGTTTTCAAACCAAACTAAACGAATGGAATCCATCGTTATTATCACTTCCGCTTCACAATCAATCAGCTATTTATTTGGATCAAATATATAATATATTTTTAGAGAAAATTAAAGATACAGATTTAGTTAGTATTATTTTTATTATTATTGTTATTATAATATATATTTGTATAATAATATTAATATTGGTGTATTTATCATAGTTGACTAAAATGGGAGATGTAAATTTCCAATTGGAAGAGTTGATTACAAATTTAGAATATAGTCAACCTATTATAGACAATGTACAATCACTGTTGAGTGTCGATGAGATATTAAATAAAATATCAACAATGTCAGAGATTTCACATAGATATATTGGTTTTATTCAAGAAAACTCTGGAAATCAAAACATTGCCGAATTGAATAATATGAAAAGTAGAATACAAGAGATTATGACAAATTATATTGGTTTAGAATCTCAATACTTTCAATTATCTTTTTCATATGTATGTTTTGATATTATGATTTTATTATTATATTATTATATATTGATATATCTTTTATAATAGGCAATTTATATGGACGATTTAAGAAAAATTGTATATAATTTAATTAAACAACAAATTAATAAAGGTAATCAACAACAACAACAACAATCACAGCAACAACATCAACATCAAAATCAATTACAAAATTCACAACATAATGAAAAGTTTAATATTCAAGAGATTACAACATCGAGTATGGTGGACGATATATTCTTTGTATTTCGAAAGGTTATAGGTAGATCTATTTCATCATTAAGTTCACCAACAACTTGTGCCATTTTGAATTTATCAACCAGTAATTTTGATATTCTTTATATACCAGTAATTATTATTGATTTAACTTAATTAATGAATTTATGTATAGATATACTAATAACCAGGCAATTATGTTTACAGTTTTTAGAGAAATTATTAGAGTTTACATATATAGATGATTTTGATAAAAGAAGAGATTATTATCTAGTGATTTTAAATGATTTATATTATACCAAAGAGTTTATGAAACAAATGCAAGATCAATTAAAAGAGACTACATCACATAAATTCAAGAATCAAGATGACGTTAAAATGATTACTCTGTGTATAGTAGGCGATGGCTTTGTGTCTCTGGAAAAAAGAATTAATCAAATGTTAAAAGAAAGTATCGAGAAAATAGTTGCCATCCTTGGTTCATCATTAAATCAGTCTATTTGGCCCTTTAGAAATATAAATTATGAAATCACCGATGTATGTATTGGTTGTGATAATCATCGATCTATTCCTATATATAGATATAGATATTAATTTCTCTATGTCTATAATAATTATGTAGGTCGAGTTTGAAAACTATGAAATTAATGATCCATTTGCAATGGATTTTATGAATAGTTTATTCAATGTATTGGAGCCATATAAAAGAAAATTAGCACCTCAAAATTTTGATCTATTAGTTCACTTGATATCTGTTCAAATTGCAAATATTTTGGAAGGACACATTAAGCAGAAAAAGTAAGTATTACCTATAATGTGTTGTATTTGTGTATGTTGCTATTGCTACAGTTGTTGTTGTTGTTGTTATTGTTGTTGTCATATTATTATTGAATATTATTTTGCGCTATTCATTGGGTAATTATATTCGTGTGATTAAAATCATAAAAAGATAACAGATTGATGTTGTTGTTTACACTTTTGGATATTTGTGGTGGTGTGGTTTAGTTTATGTTGATTTTATGTTGTGATATAAAAATAAATATGTATGGGGTGTGTGTGTGGGTATTAATTTAAAATCACAATTTGTGTATAGATTCAATCAATTGGGTGGGATACAATTATCTAAAGATGTGAGAAAGATCATAGAGTTTCTTTGCAATTTAACAAGTGAGCAAAATGTCAGACACAAGTTTACCAGATTATCTCAAATCACGCATTTATTAACATTGGACAAGGTAATTAGACTATATTGTTATTTATATATATTTATTTATGTAATGATGTTGATGACATTGATTGTGAAAAGATATTATGATGATATATATAAATCACATATATGTTTATCTATCTATCTATAGTATGATGATATTCTTTATACGCTCTCACTATTTCAAAAACTATCCCTCTCACACCCAAAGTACTTATGAATGAGGGTGTATTTAACAAGATAAATATAGTAGGAGGGTGATAGATCCACGCATAAAAAGTGTGTGTGTTATTAACCAATCTAGTATAATAGCACTCTATCATCATAATCATTGTATACATACAATCACAATATCACATTATCATTATCGCCATCTAACCTTATACTCTATTACCACCACACCACATTCATATAATATAAAATAATATCTTAGGTGACTGATGTTCTAGAATACTGGGGTCAAGAAGGCTATATTTGGAAGTTGGACATGTTGGAGATAAAATTAGTTTTAGGACGTAGATCAGATTTTATGATGTCAAATGCCATTCATAATTTAAAGTTTACATAAAAAAATAAATAGTCGCACTCTCACCACCCCTCCCTCCCCGCACACACAATGCAGTTCATTTCATTTATGATAGTGGTAGTATCTAAAGAGTGTTCACATTTGTCTTTTTTTAGGATATACACACTTGCATTTTTGTTTATCTATGCCTATATTTGTGTGTATGTGCGTGTGGTGTGTGTGTTTGTTTATGTGGGATTTGTGTGAATTTCGTGAATGGTATTTCTCTTTATCTATTGTAACCTCCCTCCTCTTTATAATAATAATAATCGAGAGACAAAAAGATGTCACAACACCAACACTATACTAGTTTAAATTTTAGCAATTCAACAAACTATAGGTCCTTTTTTATAAAAGATGAGATTGAAAAAGCACCACACACAGTTGTATAAAATTAATCAACACCACCAGACGATGGGGGTATGTGGGAGGGTGGGGGAGGGTAACCAACTATTTTTAGTATCATTTCAATAAAAAATACACAATAGTTGAATGATGGAATTTCACCTTTTTCCTTTTTAATCTCTTACCGCCTCTCCCTCCTCTTGTCAATGAATATTTAATTTAAAAAAAATTTAATAATCGACACACCATAGAGAGGGTGTATAGATGTTCATTATCTAGTTACAAAACATCAAGATTGGAATATACAACTCAATCAAATCCAACGGTCACAACTTGTATTAATTTAAAAATGGGTTGAGATGCAAGAGAGACCCTTTTCTTCTAAGCACACCACCACATCCACACTCCTCACTTTGAATTTTTTAGACCTGTTTTTTTAACAAAATTTATTTTTGGAAGTTGTAATTACTGGAGATACAACAAGATGGTGAGTCGAAGATTTTCATTTCTTTTTTATAGTGTAGCAACGCTGAACAAAAGTAGAAGTCAAGATTTACGTAGGTGTATGTATTGCCATTAATAACCCTTTGAATCTCTAAACATTTAAATTAAAAGTTGAGGTGTGGTGGTTATGAAAAAAATAGTCTTCTGGGGGTTAGTGAAAACTTTTAAAAATATTTTAAAGAGAGAAGATGGAAAAGAGTAAAGAAGTGGGTTTTCTTTACTCTTTGACCCCTTGTACCCCCCATTCCCTCCCATTACCCCTGTGAAAATTTCTCACCTTTACTACTTTTGTATAAAAACAAATCAAAAATTTCTTTATAAAAAGTAGTAGAATTTGAAAAAACAACAACAGCAAATTATTTATATTTTACAACAAAAAAAGATAACTTAATTTTTTGAAATTTATATTTTTTAAACATCAACACACCTCCACCACCATTACCACAAGTACCACCATTCTTTCAATTTTCTTAAAAATACTCTTTTTTATATTTGCTGGAATTTACAATCTTTCATTCAAATATTGCCTTTTTTTTCTCAACTCTTTATCTTGTCACCCTCATTTTCCCACTTCTTCTTTTATAGAATCTCAAGTAGGTAAAATTGATTTTATTGTAATGATAATTTTCTATAGAAAATAAATAACATCACATCAAAAATGGAAACCATCGGTTATCTATGTGTTGGAAATTACAAAGATGACTCTATACGACACATCATCACAAAATCACCTTCACAATCGTCATTGATATGTAAACACAAAATATTATTTCTATATATGGAAAAAAGCATATATCCTTTAAATCAATGGAAATGAATTTTAAAAAAAAAAAAAAAAAGAAAACGGGGGTAGCAACAAATTACACAAACCCACAGTCTCCCATATATAGAGACATAGACGTTCACAATATTTTCCACTTACGTGTTATATTTGTGGGTAGGGTGGGGTGGAGGGTATAGATCTCGAGAGAGTTTGTTGTTTTGATCACATTCATGCATTCATTTTTAAAAAAAGTGAAAAAAGGAAAACAGTTTCAACATCCCCTATCATCATATATAACACAAACACTTACCTTTCATAGTAATTGAAAATTTTGTGTTCTTAATTTTTCTCTCTTTTCCACTCACATGCACACACCACCTCGAGGGTTAAAAAATTCTCTCGAATATAGTACTACTTGTTTTTGGGTTGAGACAGAAAAATAAAAACAACACTATCTTCCAATTTTAGGTGACTTTATTTTAAAACACCCCCTGTTCTCATAAGAGATGCACCCTTGGCAAATCACATTTTTTCATTTTCATTTTTTTATTTTTTTTTAAACCCATCTCAATCACATTTTGTGTGTGTTTACCCCAAATTTTTCTTCAATTACCGTAGTAGGTAGTGACACTATCTATTTTTTTCTATTTGATGTGAACAATCATATCGATTTATTCAATGATAAATAGCGTTGATCAACATTAGCCTACCACCCACCGTCACACACTCATTAAGCAATATTCACCCACCCACACAACCACACCCTCCTCTCACAAATACATACACACACAGTCTCTCTTAATTGAGATTTTAAATTATTGAAATTTTTATAATATATATTTATTTTATTTATATTTTTGTTTTTTTTTCTTGGAGAAAGGGTTAAGTTTTAAGAGAGTGTCTTGTTTTTGAATTATATTTTTTTCATCATTTTCATCAATCAATCAATCAAGTTAACCTCGGTTTTGTGTATTGTAGACATCAATTTTTTCCTCCTTTCTCTTGTTGATCCCATTCTATTTATCATTGTTTGCGCACAATCAAAATTTATTTATTTAGTAATAATTTCCAATCAAAGAAAAAACATAAAATTCTTTTTTTTTTTATTTTAATTTATTTTATTTAAATCTGTGTTTTAATTGCATCATTTTCTACCTCTCTTAAAATTGTCCAACCACATTTTCATATTGTTTTTTTTTTTCAAAAGAGATTGTATTTATTTGTAGGAAATTATTTTTAAAAATTTTTATTATTATCATTGTTTCTTGTTTAGTTCAGACCTCGAGATCACAATCTTTTTTTAATTTCTATATTTATTAATTTTATTTATTTTATATATTTATTTATTATTTATTTATTTATTTATTTATTTATTCATTAGTATTTTAGTAATTTATAAATTACAACGAAAAAATTATTTATTTATATATATTTATTTATTTTATTTATTAATCATCAATAAAAACAAAAAAAATCAAAAGTAAAATGGAATTAAATTCAATCTTGAATCCATCTCTTTCTAGAAACAATAGTTTCAACAATCTTTTCATTATAAAATCTTCTTACAAAAAAAATAATGTCTCATTTTTGAAACAACACAGTACTGAAGATTTGGAAAAGCTCGCTTCAACTCTCTCAAATTTTAAGAATCCCAATATCATGTGTGTTGATAGATTGGTCAATGTTGTTGAACAACAAAAACCAAATACTTTTGAATTTGAAATCAAACATCACACTAAAATTGCTCATGGTGGCCAAACCAATGGAAAGAAACCAAGAAAAAGTTATGAAGTCTACAAAAAGTTGGAAATCTTGGATGAAAAGAATAAACATGGAATGAACTTCGTCGTAGAAAAGTATCATATCTCTAGATCTATCATCTCTAGATGGCTCTCAAACATTGAAAAATACAAAACCTTCAACAAAAAGAACCTCAAGAAACTCCACAAAGGTCCAAAAGCCTCATTCTCTATGGAACAAGAAAACATGATCATTGAAAAAATCAATCAATGCCGTCAAGTTGGCGAACAAGTCAGTGGTGAAACCATTAAAAAGTTTGCTTTAGAGCTTTCCAAACAATTAAACAACACTACTTTCAAAGCCAGCAGTGGTTGGTTGGAAAACTTTAAAAATAGACACTCTCTTCAATTAAAATAATCTCAACCATTGTTTTAATTCTTGTTTCCTTCTCTCTTAGATTTGGTAATTCTGTATTTCGAGTATTTGGCACGCGGCCTCCTTTAGTTATTTATTAATCCCTCATTAGACATTTGTAAAAAAAAAAAACAACTTATACATTCTATATAATATTATTTCTTGTATATTTAAACCTAAATAAAAAAATAAATCACCCACACATTAACCCCACCATACACAGTAAATCTGAAAAATATGTTTGATCTAAAAATTTATTTATTTTTACTATTAATATGCCCAAATGGCTTCTGTTGAAATTAAATCTACTGAAGAGGTAGTTGTTGACACTACTTTAAAAGAAGGAATGTGGAGGGTTTCAACTTGATATACGTTTTGTTTGGTCGAGGTAATCATGACCATATAGGAATCATTGAAAAAATAATTTACATCAGGAACTGGAAAACTACTTTTTGTGGAATAAATAAAATTATTTTTACCGCTCTGCATATCAATGGTATAAACAACAATTTGGTTACTCTCTTGGACCATGAGATAGATTTGACCTTGTAAAATAAATATATCGGCAAAATAATTTGATTTTGCTGGCAAATTGGTCTTGAGATCAGTGTAGTTTAGTCCATTGACATCAAATGTCACAATGTGATACATACTCTGGTAAACGTATACTCCATACAATGTAGATTGAGCTTCATCATAAGCGGTATCTGGGGAACTTGCATTTCCTAAATCAAAATTTAAATCTGTATCAATGATTGAACTTTGATATTCTTTGATTAGTGCCTTAGTTGTATGAGAAATTACAATCATTAAATCTTACCTGTTACCAGTGACAAAGTCCATAGTGACAAATCGAATGCATCTTGGACCAAATGAATCAGTGACCAAATAAGCTGAATCTTTCGAAGAACTCCAACCTAATGAACCAATATTAAAAAGACCGTCTGGTTCTTGAGTAGATTCAAGTGCAGTTATAGTACCAGTCTATTTATAATTTGTTAATATTTAACATTTGCATGATTTAGAGTAAAAAAAACTTACAGTAACATCTAAACTTCCTTTTCTAATTTCACTATAAGCAGGATAAATTACAGTCAACTACATGTATTAAACATATCTATGAATTAGCAAAAATGATAATGATGAAGATACTTAAAAAACATTACATTATTTGGTAAGTTTGAATCTACAAATCCATATAATTGACCATGGTTGTTTAAACCAAGATTTAAAACTTGTTTTCCAGACTGAAGATCAATTGTATTTAAAAAAAGTTGATATCTAGGATCACCAAGTACAACATAAAGAGTCGAAGGGGGTTGTTGACTCTTAACTATTTGTACAACAAATAATAAGCTCAACAATAGGGAAAAAGTATGAATATGTTTTAGCATGTTTTATATATGTATGGGAGTAAATACAATATAAAAAATGAATGGTCATCACTAAAGCCGACAAAGACAACATTAAACGAGCCTCGTTGAAATAAAAAAAATTTTAAAAAAAATAAAAAATATCTAGATATTTGATCAAAAAGTCACACAAATATCACCAATTATGGCGACAACTTTATTTAAAAAAAGAGAGTGGCGATCATCATTATGCACAAGAGGGCAACAGAGACGGTGGTAGTGGTGGCAGAGGATGGAGAGTGATCAGTATAGGTGTCTGTACAATCTTTGTTGGAGGTAATAAGGGATCCTGTGTCGGGGTAGGTAAAAGTACCGTTATTGGTGCTAAATACAAATCTATAAGGTTCACAAGAGAATTGGGTACCGTTGGTTGGTTGGTAAATATAGGCGCCTTGATTGGCAGTGCCATAGAGAAGAACAAGATTTTCACGAGAGTTTGAAAATTCAATTTCGGCAGAGTTTACTGTTAATTGACTATTGTAAAAGGTGGTGATGTAGGTGAGTTGGGAGCCTGAAATATTATAGGTGTGGGAACCTGCATGAATTGGACTAGTTGGTGCATCACTAATACAACCACTGGCTCTAAAATCTTGGGTAATATAGTTATTGGTAAAACCAACACCTACTTGAACATAACTAGATGACATGATATTATTTCTATGACCAACTCCTGATTGACCATCTGAAATACATGTTGTACCATCTTCGCAAATTAAAAGATTATTCTGGAGTATACCGGATGAGTATCCAACAGCAATGCTATTTTTAATTTATATTAGTATGAATATGCTGAATCTGTCTATTGATTGATTATTGATAATTACTTTTCACCCCAGGCAGGAATACAAGAACCCAAAAACTGGGCAAATCTTTCTCCGATTTTGGTCTTATCGCAACTGTCATGACTGAAGCATTTGTTTTTAGACATATCATCAGAGTGATATAAAGCCAACTTATTAAAGGTTTCGTTATAATACAATGGAGCGGTTGGTTTGTATCCACTCAAGAGAATATTTCCTACATTCTTGTATCTCGAGGCAGGCATAAAATTTTGTCTATATGCACTTGGGTTGATTCTAACAAAATTCAATAATGTATGAGATTCTCTCTCAACCCAATTGGGGTGCCCTATTGATAATAAATTTGATGTTAGTCTTCTCAATTTTATCTTTATGGTATCCTAGTAATCCATTACCATCAGAATTGGCTTCACCATAACCATATACGGCGGCAACAAATAATAGTGTAAAAAGTAAAAATACAGATTTCATTCTTTTTTTAATAATACAAATACAAAAGATGAATAAATAAATAAATAAATAAATATTGGTGCTTTAAGTAAATATGTGGTGATTACAATCAATCAGTTGGTTCTGGATCATTTTTTTGAAAAAAAATTTTTAAAAAAAATAAAAAAAAATCTGTTTTTTTCTGATAATCATTGCATTAAACGACTGCAATAAAGTGGGTTCATCTACATAAAAATATGGTTTTGGGTTGCGTTTACATACACTAAATTTACCATTTCATAGAATATCCTCCCCCTCATGCCCTTGCATACAATCAAAAATATTTTTTATCTTTTTTTCACACTTTTGCAAGATTCTTTCAAACAACACAGAGATATTTATAAACTAAAAAATAAAATGTGTGGGGGAGTGTGTTTTTTCAAAATCGTTGATAAATATTCTGCTATCTTTTAATGAATACATAAAAAATTCAAGAGAGTGTAAATCATATTACAAAACCGATATACATACACTAATAATGAAATCACATTTACTCTTCTTTTGATGATAATCTTGAAATTTTTTTTTATTTTTATAAAATTTTGTAATTCCCTAAGATTGTTTTTTTTTTTTCTTGCTTTTCTATTTTAGAATCAAACAGTAAAACATAGAAAATGAATTATCAAATAGCAGCACAACAACAGCAGCAACAGCCTATTGATGAGTCTCATTTCACTTATGAGAGTGTGCAAAATGCATTATATTCATTCTATTTCCCACAAAACCAAGATTTCTCCAATATACAAATGACACAAAATTGGTTGATTTTATTTCAAAGTTCATCGGCAGCATGGGACATAGCCCCAATGCTCTTATCTTCTCAAGTATGAATTGTTGTTGTTGTTGTTGTTGTTATTATTATTGTTATTATTATTGTTGTTGTTATCGTTCATGTTTGTCGGCCATTGAATTCTAATCACTTAATAAAACAATATTTTTGAATAGGTTAAAGAGATACAATATTTTGGAGCATCTACGATTGAAGCAAAAGTAAAGAATTCATGGTTATCGTTGAGTACTGAAACAAAGTTTAAATTATTAGAGAATATACTATTTATTTTAAGAAGTGGGAATAATAATCTATCAAATATAGCAATCACTAGATTATGTTTAGCAGTGTCGATTATATCATGTCATTCTACACCAGAGCTGTGGAACTCTCCAATATCTGATGTAATTCAATTTGTATTTCCAGATATAAATAATCTCGACAATTTTAATTACAATCAAATCAATTTAATGTTGGAGCTATTGACTGTATTTCCCGAAGAACTTTTAAATTCTGATTATATAACTCAAGAAAAAAGGTATAGATACATATAGATACATATAGATATTCAAGATATATTAATATAAATATATATATATGTAATAGACATAAAGTAGGAATTGAATTTCATAAATATTATTCCAAAATCATTCAAATCCTTTGTAAAATATTATCATTTCCTATCAATTCAAATACGACTATATATATGAAGAATACATTAAAATGTTTTAAAAGTTGGATATTATTTGATTCCCCTGCAAAGTATGTTTTAGTAATAATAATAATAATAATAATAATAACAATAATTTAGTAATATCTATATTAATATCTATATAATATAGAGAGTATTTAATTGAACAACCATTAGTCATGTTATGTTTTGAATCTGTATCAAAAAATCCAATGTTGGTTGAAGAAACAGTGCAGCTATTAGATGATTTGTTTACATTTATGCGAGGAAAGATATTTAAACAATATCCATCATCATTTATAGTCATATTGGAAAAGATATTAATAATATTACCTCAGTATTATTATTTAGCATTACAAGAGGACAATGAACATATTAGTAGTCAAATATTTTTATTATTTTCACATATTGCAGAGAACCATATAAAACTCTTGCACTCGCCTCAATCGACCAAGGTTTCTGAACAATTTTTCGTTACACTCATTGAAATGGCTAAAAGAGGTAGTGTGGATATATGTGATTTACTTACACCCATTGTATCGGAATTTCATTCTCTTCATGAAAATGATGTTGACATATCGAAATGGTACCCAATCCTATTGGATTTCGTAGAGATATTTAGATTGAAATCAATGTATCCCGTCTCGGAACAAGACCTAAAGGAAATGGACTCTGAAAGATTCTTTCATTTTAGATCGGTGGCTGGCGACACAAGTCTAGAGATATTTACAATCATTGAAAATCAAACACTAGAGTACCTTTTGAATAGACTTTGGAACGATATTCAATCATTTCCAAACATTAGTTGGCAATCAATTGAGGCCACTGTGTTTTTATTGGGCAGTTTGTCAGAGGGTATATCAGAGGATGCCACATCATTTCTTCCTCAACTATTTACTCTATTGGGTCAATTGCCCATTCAATCTACACCTCTTATTAAATCAACAATTGTTTTGGCCGGTAAATATGCAAATCTAATGGAAAAAACCTCTCAATTCCTCGAAAAAATTGTTGGTGATTTTATTCCCGCTTTTTCAAATCCAGACTTAAAAGGAGTTGCTTCAAAAGCTTTTCTATCAATTTCTAAAAATGAAAAGTGTGCTCTCCTTTTGGCTCCAAATATTGGTACCTTGATTAATTTATGTACTCCAATTATTGTAAAAAATGTAAACTATTAATAGAATAATATTATTATGATTTATTCTAAATTCTAACTCTTTATCTACCGATAGAAATCAATTACAAACGATGAATCAGATCTAAAGATTATGAAATCTTTATTATATATAACTTCAGCTTTAACTTCAACAGTGGATATTTCAAGATATACATCATTATTATTAACACCATATATACTTTTAATTCGTGATTATTCAAATATTTCTGTATGTATTTTATTTATTAGAGTAAGGGATTAATAATACTAATATTAATACAACTTTACACTCTCTATAGGAACCACAATCAAATGATAAAGCATTATTATTAAGTTGCATAAAGCTATTGACAGATTTTTGTAAAATATTTGATTTATCAGCACCATCTTCTGCACCAAAGTATGATGAATTTAATAACCCAATTATTCCAATCGTTAATCATTTAGTACCAATTTATGGCGTTTTATTAAAATTGTATTACAATGATAATGACGTTGTGGAGGCTATTAGTTTATTTTACAAGACTTCCATGCTTATGTGTAAACCATCTTCAAATATACCAGAGATATTTAAACAACTCACCCAAGTATTTATAGTAAATCCTTTGTCACCCATATTAAATGCGTTGTCATTATCAATGGCCAATTTAACCACCGATAAATATTTAGATTTCCTTCATGATTCTTTATCTTCAATTACAACGACTGTAATTGATATTTGGAAAAGAAACAAGAGTAAAACTAAATTATTAAAAATATCTGATCAAACTATAGAAAAACAAAATGGCAATAACAATAATAATGATAATAATAACAATAATAATAGTAATGGTAATCATAGTAGTAATAATAACAATAGTGATAATAATGGACGTGGAATTTATTATAAATATAATCTTGCAATGTATCCTCAATTGACAAAAGAATATTTTTCACTTATAAACCAATATTTCAACTACAATGTTGCTTCAATTCCTTTATGGATTATTCCCCCAGCTTTTCAAATTCCTTTAGATAATATATTAACAATTTCAGATAAAACCACTGCCTCTGCTTGCTTTAATTTTCTTGCTAATTTTATTACAAAAAGTGTAGAGAAAAAAGATGTAGCAAGTTGGGTAAATTTAAAGAATCAAATTGATTCACTTTTAAATCAAAATATCGAATATTTAGTTCAACAAATTTTATTAGTATGTATTTTAGAAAATAATAATAATAATAATAATAATAATTATAATTGTTAATCTAACAAAAATAATTACTTTTATTAGGCAATTGGAGGTGGATCACCTAGAAGTATATTATATTATATATCAGATGTATTATATTCTCTAGTATCATCTTATCCAGTTATATTTAGACCCATAGCAATAAGATTGTTCGAAATACAAGGATTTCCTTCAACAAATATTAGTGCTGAGCAAAAAACAAAGTTTTTAAATTTGGTCATGAGGTAAGCATAGATTTTATATATCAATAATTATATTATACTAACTCTTTTTTTTTATAGACATAAAAACAAGACACTATTTAAACAAGCCGTTAAAGATTTTAGTTTAATTTCATTAGGAATTAGTACCGATAGATTATAAAACCAAAATTATTATAATAAACTTGATCCTCCTATTGAGAAAGAAAGAGGATTAATTCATTTATAATATAATATTATAAAAGTTTATCATTTCTAAAATACGCTAGTTTATTATTTATTATTTATTAAACTGTTACCTATTTTTTAGTGGTTGTAGATTTCTTTTTAATTGTACGTTTTTTCTTTGAAACCTCTGGTTCTAAAACACCGGTAACTTTAATTGGTCTTCTTGAATATGATTTATCTTTTAATAAAAGGTCTCTTAGATTCTTTAAATCTGCCAACCATAACTCCTCTGCATTAGAGTTATTGATTGCTTTAAATTCAGAGTTTCTTTTAGAGATTTGGGAATCTAAATGGTCAATCTTTTCTTTTGTAATATCTAAAATGGAAAGTGAGAATAGATGTTGATAGGTTTCTGGTGTGTGAGGACCAAAGTTGAATTTCTCGACAAGTTCATCAATCAATTGAGATTTTGTTTTACCAGCTATCAATATTTTGCCAGAAGAAATAATTTCAAGAAACTGTTTGGTGGTGGTTAAACGCTTGATTTGGGATGAAAAATGGTTGAGAAGGTAATCTCTTCTCTTGTGATAATATTCTAAACGAAGTTTGAAGAAACTATCAATAATATGATCAAAACTATCATATTTTTGAATTCTTCCATTTTCGTCAAACAATGTGAGGTTTGGATGAACGACAGAGTTTAGCTTAAAGAGCTTGAGTAATTCATTTTCAGTGAGATCCTCCATTTCTTCGTATTGGAGTGGATTCAAGAGGACTGTAAATGAGACGGTGTTTTCTGTATTTGATTCTTGGAAACTTCTAATAACATCGTTATCCATGAGCTCGTTCAAGACCTCTTTGTAGTCTGTACTCCATTTACCAATGGGTAACTCTTCAATAACAATATTCTTTTCATCTAAACGAATAACACCACTGGTTTTGTAACTGTTGTTGGACTGTTTGACAACAGAGCCCTTGAATCCACGATACCATGGAATCAAGTGAGTGAGTGATGGCTTTTTGTTGATTTTATCTACAAGATGATCAATGATATCGATTGGTGAAAGAAGAGGAACCGATGTCGCCATACCGACACCAATACCTTCAGAGCCATTGACCAATACCATTGGAATAATTGGAACATAGAATTCCGGCTGAATGCTATCACCTTCCTCTTCCAAGTAGTTTAAGAGAGGATCATCGAGTTCATTGTATAAATGTCTAACGACACTCTCTAGCTTTGTGAAAATGTATCTTGGGCTAGCGCAATCTGAACCACCTTGAAGACGAGTACCAAATTGACCACCGGCATATAATAGTGGAATGTTATTTGATCCAACATAGCTTTGTGCCATCTTTACAATTGTAGCATTGAGGGAAGCTTCACCATGGTGATAGGCAGTATGTTCAGCAACATAACCAGACAATTGAGCAACTTTAATTTCAGAGGTTAGCTTTCTCTTGAAGCATGCATACAATATTTTTCTTTGGCCTGGCTTGAGACCATCAATGATGGAGGGTATGCTACGGATATTTGCTGCCCAACTAAAATGGATCAATTCCTTGTTGATAAACTCTGGATAGGTAATCTCTTTGATTGAATGATCAATACTTTGACTTAAATCAGATTCTTTAATCCATTTTTGACGACCTTCTGCAGAATCTTTAGAGAAAGCCATTGATATGAGTTCATCAGTTTTATCGGCCCATTTGAAATCTATAACATGGTGATCTAAATTGGAGAAATACTCTTTGGCCTCTGCGGATGTACTGGTACCAAGACCCTTATAGTATTTGATAGAGTAATTTTTGATATTGGATGGGTCCTGTTCTTTCCATTTAAGATAATCGTTGATTGTAAAGAAAGATTTCTTGGCCGACTCCTTTTTACTATTGTGGGGTGTAGCCTTGATGATAGGAGTGACAAACTCTTGAATGAATCCTTGCTTCAATAGTGATGGCCAAAAGTGGTGAATAAAATTAATCAAAAGACCTTTAATATGTGAACCATCGTGATCTTGATCAGTCATGATTAATATTTTTCCATAACGAAGTTCGTTTAGACTCTCTTGATCTTGATAAGTCTTTTTGTGTTGTAGGCCAAGGATGGCTATCAAATTGTTGATCTCTTCGTTTGCCATGAGGGTTTTGGGATTTTGATCACGGACATTCAACAATTTACCACGTAGAGGGAAAACACCATAACTGTTTCTTCCAACAACACTGAGACCAGCGACAGCCAAAGATTTTGCAGAATCACCTTCAGTTATAATTAGAGTACAATCACGAGATCTAGCGCCACCGGCCCAATTGGCATCGTCTAATTTATGAATGGATTTAATGAGAGTAGTTTTGGAGCTACGTGTTGAAGTTGAATGAATTAAATCTGCCTTTTGCTTCATCATTGCCCAACCAGCAACTTTTTCAATAATGTTGCTGGTCTTTACAAACTGTGCCAATAAATGATCGGGTATCTCTGGTACACTACCAAAGAGCGAGGATTTAGTGGTGAGTGTTTCTTTGGTTTGAGAATCAAAACTAGGATTATCAATAAGACAATTTACAAACACTGCCAAATGATTCTTTATATTCATTGGTCTAATCTCCAAGTCTGCGTGTTTTCTCTTTAGCTTTTCAGCTACATATTTTACAATTTGATCTGAAATACTATTTACATGTGATCCACCTTTAAGGGTATTAATACTATTTACAAAACTAACTTGAGTAAATTGACCAGTTTCACTAAGCCCCATGCCAATCTTCCATCTACCTCCACCAATGTCGCCAAATACAAATGATTCTTCTTTTAACTCTTCTTTTGTTTTGTGGGTAACATCATCTTTACCAGTTTTGTTGTTACTACTAAGATGATGTTCATACAATTTAACATAGGAATTAAAATTATGATTGATTGGTTGGTCATTTAAATAAATCTTTAACTCTGGATTACAGGCGGCAATATCATATAAACGACGCTCCATTAACGACAAGATATCATCGTCCCAAAGTGATTTAATTTTAAATTTCTCTAAATCTGGTTTAAAAGTTATCTTTGTAAAATCAGTTTCACCAAATTGAATTGTCTTGATCACTGGATCTTCTCTAACACTCATATTATTTCTCCATCTCTGTGAATACTTTTTACCTGATCTATGGTAGAGAATTGGTTAGTATTAATGAAATAATAATAATAACTATACATACTGAGTATCAACAGTTTCAACAATAAATTCTTTTGAAAATATGTTTGTCAATTTTGCACCAAAACCATTTCTTCCACCAACTACTTTTAACTCGTTGTCATTGAAATTTGAACCAGACATAAGATTACCCATAACCATTTCAACTACATAGCATTGTTCTGTTTTATGCATTACAACAGGTATACCCTTTCCATCGTTCATAATAGAAATTGATTGAGAGGTTGGGTCAATTTCAACTTTAATAAATGACATTGTGGAATCTCTTTGTTTATTATCTGCAGCATTTACCAATATTTCGTCATAGATCTTTAACAAACCTGGTGTATAAGTTGCTTTGATTGGATGAATATATTGATGTTGTTGATTTTTCTTTTTTTTAACTAAAAGATCCTGATCAATGTCATTGTTTAATGTTGTTGATGGCGTAATGATTTCCTTTTTCTTTTTATTAAATATAGAGTTTGACAATACCCACATATCATCCTCCACCTTTTCAATTGTACCAATGTAGGAGTCTGGTCTCAATAAAACATGTTCTGTTGGCGTTTTTTTTTGATATATATCTTCAATGTTGTTTAATTTTGTTGATGTTGCTGTGGTGGTGCCATAGAATGATGATAAACTACTACTATTACTGTTGTTGCTGTTGTTGGTACTAGTAAACAAATAACATTTGTTTGTAATCGATGATGACAATGGTGATGATACTGTTAATCTGTTTGATTTGATCTGGTTACTATTGGAAACTAGAGTGATTCCTTTAAAAAGATTAGATAGAGAACAAGAAGTCTTGTTATAAGTTGATCTAGTAGATCCTACTAATAGCCTTGACATTTTGCTTTAATCTATCTATCAACCAATCAAACTTGATAAATACTGAGCCACTGCAACCAAAAAGCGTAATAAAAATATATTAAAAAACTTTCAAAAAGACGTCAGAATTACACGATGAAAAAATAAAAATAAAAATGAAAAAATGAAAAAAAAGCCCACTGGAGGCTTTTCTTGGTAAATACACCCATTTTGAAGATGCCCAACATTGTTAAATTTCATGCACGAAAACGGCACAATATTGTATTTATATCTTTTTGTTTATTTAATAAATGAAAAAAATATTTCCAGCCGATACAGGGAGATATTCGAGGGAGTCTGCTACAGTAAAGTCTGATAAACTGATTAAAGGGACAATAGCTGTATCTGCATTACGGGCAACACAAAAGATTGCCAAGTAGGATTCAGTAAGAGATACTTGAATTTCAATTGGTTGGATTGAAATGAGGACACGGGAAACTAAGTTGGCAACTTGATCGGCCCAATCGACTACGTAAACTTCCACATAGTTACCAGAAGAGTCTGGTTGGACAATATAGAGTTCTTGTTTGTAAACAAACACCTTGTAAATGCTAGCTGGGGTGAATTCGTTGATAGTGATGTTCTTAACTACTTGGTTGGTGGTAACATCAACCCAGAAACATTGATAGTGATTTGAGTTGGTAACTGATACAACAAAGTAACCAGAACCACTAGAGTAGTCATAGGCACCTTCTGCAACTCTACTAACAGTAATTGGTAAAGTTAATTGACTATAGGAATAGAATATTGAGTTAATAAAAGATATATAGGAGTTGATCACTTTAAAATATTGTGTACTTACGATCCAAATTTAAAAGTGATTAAATCAACTTGATTTTGGCCTGCTGAAGATTTTTGGTAACCCAAGTAAAATAGGGTGTCAATAGCAGGGACTAATGAGATACCATTGAGTTGGTAGGTGTTATAGGCACTTGAGGCATTAGCAGTTTCTAAATCTGATACACCTCCGTTCATATAATTAACTAAACCCCATGTAATACTATTTGCACTATTAGAATAAACAGCATTTAACTTTTTGATTGAAAATAAACAATATTAATAAAAATAACTTTTGAGATGATGATTATTGTTGATAATAAAAAACATACACTATAAGAAGAGGCCCCAGTATCGAGACCTCCAAAAGCCAACATATTTTGTGGTTGTGGACGATAAGCTCTAGAAAATTTAGCATAAGTGGTCATATCAACGACATAGCTATTTGAAGGGGATAAATTACCATAGCCATTAATGATCTATTGAGAGAGGGAGGATTAGTAATTAAATTCCAACTGGGGGTTAATGTATAAAAGAAATACATACTTGAGCATTAATATAGCCAATGGTAAAGGCAAGTAATAATAATATATATTTCATCGTTATCTCTTTGAATGTAATCTAAAATTGTTTTCAAAACAAATCGAATTGAATTCCAACGGGTTTCGACTATGAAAAAATTGAAAAAACTCTTTTGTTTTTTAAACCCGTCAAACTGCCTTTTTGGTTGAAAAATTTGATGGGGTGAGAAAAAATATCTCAAAAATTTCGGTGCATTACTTGTAACTTTTTCTTATATGATGGAAATATTGATTGATTAATCTAATTTAGAATTTTTCTCAATGACTTTATTTGAATTATTTTTATGTATCAAGTTTTTTTCAAGTATTTAATCAGAATTATATTTTTAATTGGCCACTCAAAATGAGCTACGTCACCTTTCTCCCTTTTATCCACTTAGGAGTCTTATTTTTTAAGGAGGTCGGCAATTACCTGTTGGTGATTTTCAACTCCGAAATACTACTACGACAAATTCTACAGTGAAACCTAATAACTATAGAGATGGTAAAGGTCTCAATTAAATTTATCCAATCTTGTTTGAACATTCGCCAATGAATTTGCAACATGTATTAATAAAAAAGTATTAATATATTTATTTGTTTTGAGTTTTGAAAAAAATAATCTCGATTTGTTTTTAAAAACTTTGTGGTGTATTAACAACACACGCAGACAACCGGTATAACTATGAAAGACTCATTTCTAAGTGCCTTTAGAAATGTTTATATTAGAAATAAAATATATCAATTCTTAAATGAGAGGAGATCATCATATTACACATTTAATAGAGGTTATATACCTTTTCATTACGATACCTGTAATTTAGAACAGATTGTTTCTTTGGGTGTTAGAGATATCAATTTCTTTATCGATAAATTAACGAGATTCAAAGAAATAAGAAAGAGAATAGACCCAATTATAGATAGTAGTATTATGAATAATGATGATAACAACACTGATGATAGTAATAATAATAGTTCAACCAAACAACATAGTCGTAAATACTCTCCCTGTTATAAGGATTGGATAGATTTCCCTTCAGATACAATAGTATTTAATAATAATATGTTTGATAGAGTAGATCATCAAGTTAGAGATCAAATATTAAGAGACTTTCTAGAGTTGTTTCAATTGGATGATTCACATTTGGATACAATCAAAAGTCTATTAAATAGTATTGGTATAACAAGTGAGAGAATTCAAATCATACAACAAAGTCGTTGTTTTAAAAAAAATACATATACTTTTAGCTTTAGCTCGCTAAATCAACATATCGATGAACAATCATTATTAAATTTATTTCAACAAGGTCTCATACAATTAAAATATGATCAATCATTATTAGAATCAACACTATTTAGAAAATATAAAGATCTCATAGTAAACCATTACAAAGAATGGAGTTCCAAAGACTTTATTGTATTATTATTTCAATCTCGACCACCTTTGGATTTAGAATTACTCGTATGGGTATTAAAACAGTCTATGTTTAATTATGATATCTGTCAGTTTAAAGAAGGTTATGGTGAAATCTATGGATTAAAGATAAAGTTGTCAACATTTGATAAATTATCATTGACATGTATCAATACAGAGATACTAAAATATATTCTCCAATATCGTAAACAGATATTTGAAAACTATAGTGGAAGAATTACAATGTCTAGAGATATGTTACAGGTGCTACTAGACCATTACCAAGGGAAGCATATAACTACTGCTATGGTAATATGCACAAGAGATAAAGAGCAAGATCAAATTGTTATTGATAGATTGAAATATATTGGGTTTAAGTTTGAGCGCACCATTGGTGTAATAGAAAAGTTTCGTCAAGATCCAACTTCTTTTATTCGAACTACTTTGCTATCTGATGAAAGCAATATAGAATTACTAAGGGACCAAAAAGCAGTGGACAAGTTATACAGTTTGGTAGAGCCAAGTTTGGTTGTGTATCTATTATTTATTAATAACATTATTGATTGGACTCTATATTTCAACCGTTTGGATGAGGAAGAACGAGACAAGTATCACAGACTGGTATTCATGCACTCTATTAAGCAGTATGACCACCAACTAGTAGTGCAATCGTTTGAATCAATTACAAATAAGTCAACTAAAATAGCTTGTCTCAAAGATAACCTATTGAATGCCTACATCAGATTGGCACTGGCTGACAACAGCACTTGCCGCGGCGAAAAGAGTAGATCAATATCCATTGTTCAGTATCTTAGGACTCAATATGAAGCTCTTGGTAGACCAAGCGTACAAATATCCCCATCCGAGTGCCGCTTCTGGATTCTTTTCCAAGATCGTGTGTCGTTTGGAAATCTTAATATGGAGAGATATAATTCGTCTATCTATTCATTCACCGAGCTCTGTGCCCAAGGTAACTTGACCTCCCTCGAGATCCTGCTTGAGCAGCTGGGGGTCAAAGATTTTTACAACATTGGGAAACGAATCAATGATATTATAATTAATCTGCTCACGCAACATCGTACACGCTTAAAGATTAAGATCGTGTTGTTCCTCTTTCACCGATTCGCCGGCTATCTGAAATCAGACATTATCAATAAACTCGTAGGCTGTGCAGAGCTTTTAAACAGCCACGCTCTCTACGATATCCTCTTGCACCGTACGCGTGTGAGACTATTCCCGCAATCGACAACAGTCTCTCAAGAGAGACTCATTGACATTGCAAAGAGGCTCTCTAAATCAGAAAAATTCAATCATTCTGATTACCATCGCAAGTATCCTATCACCTTTGTTCCAATACCTGTCCCTCAACCAGCAACTCCCCGAGCAAGTACCCTCTTTTCCGATCCTCCTCCACCAACAGCCATCCAATATAAATCCTACAAGATCTCTGCTCAGGCCGAGTATTACTATCGACTCGGAACAGGGACCAATAAAATACTATTCCCTTCATAAAATGAAAAAAAAAAAGGCACGCCTTGGGCTTTTCCTGGAAAATGGACCCATTTTTAAGAAATTGAGAACATCAAACATAACAACATAAACACAATTCCGTCTTTTTTAACATATAAATTTAATATTTATTGTATGATATTTATATATTGATTACAATCATCAAAATAATAAGATTATGTATCTATGGAGATTTCAATTTAGGCAAAAAATAGATAGAGAGAGTAGATATGACTTTGTGTGCTATTGTAGTTGTTGTTGTACTATTTATTGTTGTTGAGATTGATTTGATTGAATTTATACTGAATTTAACTTGTTTTTACATAAATGGTCTTCTTTTACCTTGTCTTTCGTGTGATATTAAATATTTATCAATGGTTTCATTGAGTAAACTAGAGGTCTTGGTAATAGAGGCTAAATAGGTGACAAGTAAAACATCATTGTACTCTTGTAAATAAGATTGATTAAATTCCTCGGTATTGATGGCTGGTAATTGATTGCATAAAGAGGCAATTTGTCTGAGTACTGCATGTTCAAAGGGAACTTTTTTCTCTTTGACGCTTGTTAAATATTGTGAAAGAACTTTGACACGCATATTCATCATGGTGATGGCGTTATGCATACTATACAAATGAGTAGAGAGACCAGATCCTTCTGAACCACTTGGGGTTACCTTTGCAATGTGGTTAACACCAATACGCTCGGCTTCACCAGTTTGAATCTTATAATTGGTTTTTACAAATAATGTAGTTGGTGAATCGTTTACAATGTGTAATTCAGATTCATATATTACAATTGGTAAATCTTTAGTAGCCTCTGATAAAACTGCTGCTGTATCCAACATTAAATAAAGTGGACTTTCATTAAGTTCTATGATCTATGATAATATAATATTAGTATGACTACTTTAATTCTACGAGTGTAACAGATATATAAACACAATATTTACTTGTTTGTGAAGCAAGATATCTTCAGAAGTAACTTGATGACCAGTTGTGTATAAACCTAAAAGTTCATAAGTAGGGAAAACCTTTTTGACTAGTATATATTATCGTCATCATCATTCAAAGAGATGTAGTATGGATATTGATTAATATGATTGTAATAGAATAGTATCGTATTGTTATTGTATTGATATTGAAGATGATGATGACGATATTTACATTGTTCTTGTTTCTTTTTAAGATAATCTAAATCTAAAACAATTGTATTGTCAACTGTTGTATAAACTGCTTCAAAAGAATTACAAATCTCTACATTTCTACCATTTTGAACACCTAAAATTACACCCATAACACGAGTTGGATTATTATTGTTTGATTCTACTTTATTTCTAGTATAATGATCACTGATGTTAATGATTACCAATGGATGGAGATCTACTTCCAAACCAGAGGTACTTGAACCCTTATCAATAACAAAGGGATTATCTTTATTTGTGGCAGTGGCAGCTGTATTTGATTCAGTCATTATTAGAGATATATATATAGATCAGTAGCGTAATAATAAATAAATTAAAAAAAAAAAACCAAGCAAAAAGAGACCCAATTTAAGCCTCATCAAAATAAAGAAAAAAAAATGAAAATTTAAAAAAAAAATTGATTTTCAAAAAAAATAAAAATCTTTGTGATAATTTTTCGCAGAGATAATCACAAGATGCAATATTATCTCTATCTCTACAAAAATTATAAAAACTATTCATATTTATACACTTTAGAGAGCAAAGCCCAAGTGTAAATATATGAATAATCTTTGTTATTATCTAGAGATTCTCAAAAACCAGAAAATCATGATTAAAATTAAATTCAATCGATTCTTTTCTCTTCCTTATTGTCTGTTTCTTTTATGACTGGTTTGTAAATTTTATTTGTTTTTTTTTTTTTCTAAACTTTTTTTTTCATATAATTTCACACTCGAAACAATTAATTCGTCATGAAAGAGATCATTCAACAACTCTTGTCTGCGAGGGAATGCAAAAAGTTTCAACATCTATTTGGCACAGCTTTGTTTAAAAGTAAAGTGAAAAAACAATGGAGTTGTTTTGGGAATGCCAATACATGGATACAGTTTATACACAGTTTGACAACACTGTGCAATAGATATCGGTCTTCGATTTTAATTGATTTTGCCACTCCTAACGAGTGGTGCGATTTTGTCGATTTCTTTCATTACACAATCACACAGCTATCGGTGTTCATGCCATCGTTGTCTCATCTTTTATTAATTCATTTGGATGATTATCTATTGTTTATCGTTCACAAAGACACTCTATTGTCGAGAATCAATCGTGATTATGAAAATGATTTTAAACATTATCAATTCATAGATGTTAGTCCTAAACTATCGAATCCTATTGTATGTTGGTAATAGTATCTATTGTATTATACAAATACTAATACTAATACACGCAATCATTGACTACATGTAGAAATGTAACTCAAGGGATCTACATATCAATCAATTAAAGATCATTTTAGATATAGTTAAAAAAGAAATAGAGAATAGTAATAGCAACAATAGCAAGATCAAGAGTATAGATTGTGTACAACTTTTAGATGAAAGTGTAATGAATAGTATTTATTTACCGATAGTATCGGGATGGTTTTGTGAATATCCAGTGATCTATTGTAATAGTGCTGATTGTAAAGAATGTAGTTTATTAAATCAACAACAACAAAAAAGAGAATGGGATGATAATTGTTTATCAAGTTGTGATAATTTAATTAGATTTGTAGTTTATTTAAATACTCTTGAATCAGGATTTGATAAAGAATTGGATAAAGTAGAATCACTTCATTGTCTAACAAGTTTTACTTATCCTTTATCATTGGTTGAACAACAACATATCGATAGATTTAAAGAAACCATTGAATCTAGATTAAATAGTAACGATAGTAATGGTGATATGATTAAAGTTTGGAAGAATTATAAAGTTGAATCTGAAATCGTACAATTGGCATCAATAAGACTTTAAAGCAGTGTGTGTAAATAAAGGTTTATTTAATTAATTTAATTTATAGTTAATTCTGTTTCGTCAATGACGCTATTTACATTATCAATGCATTGTAATTTAACAGTGATAGGTAGTGTGGTGTTTTCAATCACATAAACACCATTGCTATAACATACATCTTTAAATTGATTATTAATATAAATATGATGACATTTTAACAGTGGTATGCTTGTTATTTGTTTCCATTGTAATACGATATCAAATATATCTTTATCGTCTTCTCTATCAATGGATAAAGCTTTCCAATATTTTTTATAATCGATGGATCCAATGATTTTATCACCAGCATTAGTTGTAGTCTCATTGCCATTAATACTGATTTGACCGATATTGACATCAAACAATGGATTGATATTTAAAGATGTATCATGTAAAATGTAACCAATAAATTGAATCTTTTTAATTGATTTACAATCTTTGAATAGAGACTGATCAATAGAGAATTCAGATAGTGTCCAGCCATTGTCCAACAAACTAGTCTTTTTTGGTATAATTAGAGATCGTAGATCAATGCTGCCGCCAAAAAACTCTATTTGTTGACTGGTGGTCGTGCCTTTAGGTGTAAAGTAAATGGTGGTTTGGTCATCAAACTCGAGTGCAAGAGTAATCTTTGTTTGGGAATTACTACTTTTCCATGCAAATGACAGGTCAAGTTGGGCAAAGGTGTGGCAGGGGAGATCGAGATAAAAGAGTGTGGTTGGCGAGGGATGAATGATCTTTCCTCGGATGTTCAAACAAGATCCTCCGTTGAATCCCAATTCAAAGTTTAGGCTCTTGAGGAGCAATGGATTCTCTTTGCAGTACTGTAAACTAGAGCCAAGGAGGCTTTGATCAGATAGTTGGACCCACGGAGTTTCTCGCACCTTTTTACCATTGATCCAATAGAATTTCCCTTTGCCAATGTTAAAGTCTGTCGAAAAGGTGGTGTTTGCGTTAAATTCCATCTCTCGCTCTTTGGTATAGTCTTGGATGGACAATAGCTCTTTGTTTGCCTGGGGTGCCAGAATAGCGAGATGGTGGGCAGTGACCTTGGCCCCGTACCGACCTGCCCAGTTTTCTTTGTCTCGACAACTGATTTTACAGTAAATGTACTTGAGAGTCTCTGGTGGATAGTCTGTGATCAAGAGAGTGAATCGTTTGTACTGTTCGCCAGTGACAATCTCTCTTGAGTGGTATTTGGCAACAATCTCATTGTTGGCATCGAGCAGTTCAAACTCGACCCTGATCAAATCCTCATTGTTTGGTCCTGTGCCACAATAGTAAAACTCGTACTCTATCGATGGGGCCTGATCCAAATGTGCCCGGTCGAATCCATTCAGCTCCAGATCAATGAGAAAGCTCTTGGTGCACCATTTGTACGAAGAGACAAAGGCCTTTCCGCCGTTGATGCCTTGGCCACTCTCTGTCACGCCCCATCCATCACCGCCATTCTCTTCGATCTTCCAGAATGACAAATCATTATTCTCGCACGACCCATTCTCGAGCAGATTCAATCCAATCACTGTGTTGTTCCACAAACTAGATTCTTTTTCCCGTATGATCTTTAACGAGGAATGCGTGTTTTCGTGGCTCCACCCTGGGCCAAAGATGGCACTAGACAGACCAAATCGGTTGGCCACTGAGAGTCCTTTATGAGTATTGAGACCTCCTCCCCCATATGTGCCCCTGCCCCACACATCAGTGCCCACAAACACATCCCTTGCTCTAGCAGGGCCTGCACAAAGAAAAGAGTCGGCCAGTTTGTTTTCGTCCCAACGATAATTGAGAAAGATGCCGTCGCAAGACATAAAGAATGAGTGGTTATTAGAGTTTAATTCATTTTGCCAGACAAGCTTGCCGTTCATGCAGACGCTATCGTACCAGATGACAAGAGACTCTGGCACGCATTGGTGCAGGTGGTCGGTGAGGTATCTGAGAAACTTGCAATACTTGTCGGCATACTCTGCGCTGGGAAGGTTGCACTCGACATTCATCAGCCATCCATCAAACCCATACACTTGGCAGAGTTGTATGAGCTTGTTGGCAAAGTAGTAAGGGTCACCGTCTATGCCGTCGACCAAGAGACACGCGTCACTCACTGCTTCATCCCACTCGAGTATCACGGTGCCCAGCACCTTGACGCCGTTGCGATGTGCAGCGTTGATCCAGCTCACTGGAGGAACGGTGATCCTGTGGTGCGAAAAGTAGTTAAAGATATCAACGAGATTCCAGTGATGGAATGCATAGGCCTTGTCAATTCTCGGCAGTTGGCACGTCTGCGAATACCGATCCCACAGATAACCAAAGTTGTAGTCGTGACAATGGAATCGCAGTGGATGCTGATGGGGCTTTCTCTTGGCAAGCGGGATTGCGGCTTTGTGCAGCGGGGACACATACTTTGCATCCCACGCCTTCAAATCCAGCAGAGAGTCAATCGGAACAAACGCATCTTGGTAATACAATCCAGGCTCGTTGGCATTTGACACGGGATACGTTGGTACGGGGCCACAGACACTGGGCGACACAATCTCTGCGGCAGTCTTGTTAAAGTGCACCATAAACTGCCCAAACATAATGGGCTGCTCCTCGTATTTCTTCTCTTTGTCGCCAATGACCAGCGGTGCTGTGGTGAGTGTCGGCAACAGATCATCGCCACTCGCGGTGTAGTTGGTGGTGATGTATATCTTTCCGTTGACATACACCTTCACGCAATCTATATACTTGTTGTCCACCACACTGATATGATACACCACATGCTCCCATCTATTATAATGCAACTTGATGCTATTGTCTCTGAGCGAAGACACGGGATCGCTGAGTGTCAACTCTACGTAATCACGATACTGGTGATGCTGAGAAAACAGTGAACATGTGATACTCGACTGTCTAAACAAGGGTATCTTGGACAGACTGACATTCTTTTTCTTGTCCAACACTTGCTCCACATTGACCGGTATCGGTTGCGACGGTGTCGACAAGAAATAGATAAATGTTGAAAACGATAACGAAGTGATAGGTTGCTGATTACTTTGTTGTGTCCCTCTGTCTATAATTGATTTCCATGAATGTTTAAGGGGTGAGTCCAAATACACAAAATCATACAGTAACTTAGATGACGACGCTGGTGGTGTTGATGTCATAACTTCAAATGAAATTTATAATTTATTTTTTTTGAAAAACACTTCCATTTTTATATTAAATTATTAAATTCTTCATGATTGCCAAAACAGATGCCATTTGAATATTTTTTTATTTTATTTTATTTTATTCATTTTACATACAGATAATGGCATTGGTTTATTATTACTATGGTTGTATGGTACACTTGTTATGAACATGTCCTAATTGATGTGAGAATGTGAGCTTTGGGATTGGCAATAAAATCATTGAGGCTATGGCACAAGAAATCAAACTGCAACTTGTTTTCAATGGCCTTTTTCCATTCCTTCCATTCAGAGTCCAGTTCGGGAACAATGATGGATTTAGCATCACTTCCTTCTACTGTCACTGTAACTTGGAGGGAATGATTAAATGCTAGAGGGTTTAGAGTTAGATAGGATGTCAACGCTAAAAGAGGAGATGGAGAGCATTATACAAACCTATTATCATGAAACCAACTACAGCTTGTGCATACTCTACAACAGTTTGGTGTTTAATCGCTACCAAATCAGAGTGTTGCCAAATATGAGGATTTTGTCGACGAAAGATTTTCGATGCTTCCAAGCGGTGCAAATCATGGTCATGTGGTAGATGGCTATTGATTGCCCTTATCGCTGTAACGAATTGACAGCTTTTGAATCCAATTATATTCAATTTATTTTTCCACAGCTTCAAAGCTAAAATGGTCGCTCTTTCAAGCTGAAATGAAAAGTTAATACAAATATCATGTCGTTCCTATCAAATTAAACATAGTTACCGGTCCCAAAATAAATGAGTTGTTGTAGTTAATCATTAGAATGTCAGCTTCTGCCATTTCTTTGGCTGTCTTTACAAAGATATCAAAATCAACTCCTTGGAAATGAATTGGTATACTCCTTGTTATATCATCCAACTTGGCAGATCGTTAGTAATAGGCAATATCACTGTAGTTATGTTATTTTGCTCGCCTACCTTTTTATTTAGTTTAAACTTATTATCTTGAAAATACTGTGCAAATTGTTTGACAACTTTGCGCAAGTGTGCTGGTTGTCCATATGGTGTGCTATCGTTTGGATTGATGACCAAGTCTATATCAACATCTGAATTTTTACAACAAGTTCTAGAACGGAGCGATCCAAGTGTTCTTAATTCATAGTTGCAATTGAAATCTCTTTTTATATCAAGTCTATTGATTTCGTCTCGTAGATTGCGCTCGATCAACGACAATGCATCTGAAGCACTATTTACTTCATCTATAAGAAATGGTGTAATTTCCTCTAGTTCAGCCTGATAGTAATTGGCTACATCATCTGAGCTGTCCTCTTTGGACAAGTAATATGCACGCACTAAAAGTCGTTCCTCAAAAGTAGCCATCATGTCATCTGGTACAAATAAATCAAAATGTAAAAAAGGCACGTGTGACCTTCGTCTAAGTAAAGTTCATTTAACAAATAAAGGTGATGATTAATATTTTGTCCAAAAAAAATGAATGCCCAACATTGTTGCTTGATTGAAAATATCTTGCAATTTTTAGAAATTAATTTATTTGAATTTTCTAAAAATGGAAGTGGTAAAAAATTGTGGCAAGGTAAATGAAAACAATAAGTGGGAATTTTAAAATACCTATTATGTCATTGTCACCTATAATCAAATCATATAATTGTCACCATTCTCATCTTCTAAATCAGTATCGAGGGGTAGGCACACCAAAAATACACAATGGGGATGAACAACAACAACAACAACAACATACAAACACCCCCATACTATTCACACCTATTAAAGTAAATGATATCATTTTGAAAAATAGAATCATTGTCTCGCCAATGTATGTATCGGGTGCACTATTCATAGGGAATAGAGTATGGGTATTAATTGTTTGAACAGGTGTTTGTATTCTTGTGTCGATGGAGAGATGAATGACTTTCATTTAGTTCACTATGGCTCATTAGCTAAATCTGGTTGTGCAATGATTATTCTTGAGGCAACAGCTGTTTTGCCCAATGGCAGAATAACATATGCCGACTCTGGTCTGTGGAAAGATAGTCAAATAGAGCCTCTGAAAAGAATTGTACATTTTATTCATAACTTTGGTTGTGTAAGTATTATTATTCTTATAAGATTAAATATACTCATATTCATTCACAGTACACTGCGATACAACTATCTCATGCAGGTGTGAGAGGTTCATCAGAAATACCTTTTATTCAAGAAAACCAACAACAACAACTCCTAAAAGATACTATTAAAACATGGGATACATGGAATCCAAATACAATGACTTTAAATGATATTAAAATAGTTGTAGAATCATTTCAACAATCAACAAGAAGAGCGGTGGAAGCTGGATTTGATGCCATTGAAATAAATGCAGCACATGGATATTTGCTTTGTGGTTTTCTATCTCGCACAACAAACTCAAGGACAGATGAATATGGTGGAGAGTTTAATAATCGTATTCGATTACTATTGGATATTATCAAAGTCGTTAAAATAGAGTGTTGTGGTAGTGGTAATAGAGATACTAATCATAATAGTAGTAATGCTGCTACTGAAATACCAATATTTGTCCGTGTATCTGTGGTAAAAGAAGATATTCACAGTATGGATGAATGCATCAGGTTGTGCGAAATACTCAAACGAGAAGGAGTACGGGTGATTGATTGGGTATCACGGGAACCGGAAAGAGTGAGAGCAACAGGTATTCTAACCTCGACCGTTGGCAATATTACCAATGGTCATCAAGCTGAACAGCTGCTTGAGCAAGGAAAAGCAGACTTCATTATGGTGGGTCGCGAACATCTTAAAAACTTTCCTCTCTTTACATACAACGCCTCCAAAGACTTGAATGTCAACATTAATGGAGCCATTCCGCAATATTCCAGCACATTCCGAGACTAGTCTCTCCGCCACCCCCGCTTTAAAATAAAAAGATATTTTTTTTATTACACAAAGGCGCACCAGATATCTGTGGAAGTGGATGCAAATTAGATGATTTTTTATCAAGATATTTTGGTGTGAAAAATATAAAAAAAAGAAACTTTTTTGCAAAAAACACACCGTGATTGATTTCCCAATATTGGGAATGGCGTGCTTGTATGACTTTGACTTTGATTATATTACCATTTTGTAATAATAATAGATACAATAGTGGTGATTATAATTATGAATGATGCATAGATAATAACCCCAAACTAGTATTTAAAGCGCTCTAAACACCCACGCCCTTATTTGTTTGCTTGTGTGTTTATGCTTTTGCCTTGATTTTTTTACAAAAAAATAAAAAATAAAAACTTTTTTTAAAAAAAAAAAAAAAAAAAAGTAAATCTTTTTTCATTTTCTCACATAACATACCCAATTAGCCTTTGCTACACTTACCTCGCCCACCCCCTTGTATTTTCTTCACACAACCACAACCATCACCATCACCAACACCAACACCTATCATAATATCTTTCTGTATTTGTATAATAAACGACTTTTTTTATATTTATTTATTTATTTATATCTATAGAGTTTGTGAGGCACATACAAGACAACACACGCAAATCAGTGTAGTAATAGTAAATAAATACACGCGCCAATAATATTAGCTATAGTAGTAGTTGGTAGTAATAATAATAGTAA